>JAGDQP010035951.1:913-19301 GCA_022664845.1 Lepisma saccharinum | reverse complement strand
GATGAGCCAAGTTCCTTAGTGACAGCATGTAACAGGAACAAAGGAACTTGGCGCGAGCTGGCAACAGCCTTAGGTTTGGTGGCGGTGGACGTAGTGGGTTTTAGGATCCTCACCACCCTTATAGCTTGAGGATCATGAACGTTGCCACCTCGCGCGAAGTTCCTTTGTTCCTCTTACATGCTGTCACCAAGGAACTTGGCTCATCCGTCTCCCATTTCACACCTTTTTAGGGCTAAAGAACTTGGCTGCACTTTTGGGACCTTTGGTGTTTTTGTTCGGATTTAAGTACTGCTAACAAAGAGGCCGAATCGAAAGCTTTTTCAAAATCTACGAATCCTAAACATAGTGGAAGTTCATATTCATTAGTCCTTTCCATAACTTCATTCAATGTTTGTATGTTGTCCATTGTGCTAAATCCACGACGAAATGCGACTTGTTCCCTTCCCTGGTTAAAATCAAAATCATGTTCAATAAGATTCAAGATAATTTTGGTGAACATTTTGTATAGAACTGACAGAAAACTAATTGGTCTGTAGTTTCCGACGCTTTCTTCGTCTCCTTTCTTGTACAACAAAATTATAACAGCATTATTCCAACTTCTGGGAATAATTCAATTTTCATTTTTTCACCTCCCCATTTAAACATCTCTGCTGTGAGTCCACCTTCTTCTGGCGATTTTCCGTTCTTCATCCCTCGAAGTACTTTTTCCATTTCTTCTTTCATTACATCTGGGACATCTACATCATTTTCTTCTGAGTCTTCATTTCCTAGTTTTTCTTCGGAGTAGTACAATTCTCTCTAGAAATTTTCAAATATTTTTATAATTTCACCCTTGTTTCGTGTTACGGTCCCGTCTGATCTCTTAACTGTAAATATTTGCTTTTTTCCTATCTCGAGCTGCTGTTTGGTTTCCTTTAGGCTCCTGTTTTCCTCGATTGTATTTCTAACAAAATTTTCGTTTATCTTTGTACATCCTCTCTTATTTTCTTCCTAACGGTTTTATTTAGTTCTGTGTATTCAATCCTTTTTATGTAATTTTTCTCTTCTTTCATTTCCCTTCTTTTCTTCATCAAGAGTTTAGTTTCCTCTAAGATGTTGCTCTCTCTCTCTTCTTTGCGGTGCCTGCTATTTCCTTAGTTGTTTCTCTTATTATCTCGGTCACTATTTTATTTCTGCTATTGATGTCTTATTCATACTCTAACTCTTCCAAGGCGCTAAATATGTTGCTTAGTTCTATCTCGAATGTCCCTCTGTTTTTCCTAGATTTTTCAGTCTAAAATTGGCGGGTTTCCTCTGATAAGCTTCTTTCTCTCAAGTCTAGTATTTAGTTTCAGCTTACATCTCATCATCCTATGAGCACTCGAGACTTTGAAACTGTTCAGAACAGACACGTGTTGCAGAATTTCCCTGTTATTCGATAGAACGTAGTCTATTTTGTTTTGGTTTCCATTTGTGCATTTCCATGTCCACTTCCTCTAGGGTTGTTTCTTGAAAAATGTATTGGAAATCAACAGTCTGTTGGCTTCTGAGAATTTCACTAACTTCTCTCCTCTCTTGTTTCTTTTGCCAAATAGAAAGTATCCCACTTTCTTGTCACTGCTCTGTTTAGCTCCTACTTTCGCATTGACGTCTCCCATTACAATTTTGTAATGCGATTTGCTACTATCCAAAATCTTCTGTATCTCCTCGTATAGGTCTTCGATTTCCTCCTCCGAATGTGCGGTTGTTGGAGCATACACTTGTATAACTTCCATACTGTATCTCTTATTTATCTTTCCTACTATCAGCGATTCTGTCTGAAATTCCTTCAATTTCTGTGATTCGTGACTTCAGGTCTTTATTAATTATAAAGCCAACGCCTGTCGGTTTTCCATTTTCTGTTCCTTTAAAGTAGAACGTGTGCCCCGACGGTAGTTCCAACTCTTCTTCATTTTTCCTCCACACTTCTGATAGTCTTATAATGTCCCACTTAATACTCTTAAGTTCATTCTGCAATTCTTCTTATTTGTCCTCTCCTGCAAGTGACTGACAGTTGAGAGTCGCCACGTGTAGGTCCGTTCAAGTTGCCGTGTCGGTGTCCTGGCAGTCTACAGTCCAAACCCGGGCATTTTGATCCTCTGACTTCCTGCAGAACTGACCGCTGCCGTTGCCAGCTGCATTCCGTCCTACGGGCAATGATGGTCTCTGAGGCTGTTTCCTTTTGTACAATCGTGTGTAAAGAAAGGAGGGGTGCAGACATTTGACTCACCACGCTGTCTGCTAATGCGGGTTGGTGAGCCGCCCATCCACGTTCGTTCGCCAAGCAGTTGCTTGGGCCCCACGACGTGAACGTATGGATTGGACATTAGGTGTCTACCCGGATCGCTTCCCATTAAGCCTTAGCAAGAGGAATTAAGGGGTCTCCTCCCAGTTAGTGGCAGAAACGTTTTGGGGGGACAGTCCCGGTTTGCCGGCCCTGTAACCGTTTCCCGGCCGTGTGTGTGTGTGAGAGAGAGAGAGAGAGAGAAAGAGAGAGTACATGTAGCTATATGTGGGAGTGTCACCGTGACAGGTACGGGAGAAATTAGCAGATTAATCATGAAGAAGAGCAAGATTATTTACTACATTTATTAGACTACAGTTTACTGTCCCCTCAAACGTCATCTCCTGAAAAGATAGTCTTTTCTGCATAGCACTATCGTTTGTATTGTCAAAGCAAGAAAGTACACGTTATTCAGGAACTCTGCAATTCATTATCTGAACTGAAAAGAATCTTAACTTTTTAAAATTATTAGTTGTTTAGTGTTTCAGCAGTGTTTTCCATTTTCAGTAAAACTGTCGTGTTCATTCCACAGTCAAACGTTATTATTACTTGTTCAGTGTTTCAATTTTCAGTAAGCTGTTCTGTTCATTCCACAGTAAAAAGTTATTGGCTATTATCTGTTTAGTGTTTCAGTTACTATATGGCAATACAAAAATAATTATAAAATATTCTCCCGAGACTTTATGTTTCTGTAAGTCCTGCGCTTTGTTGCTTGATTAAAGCTTGTTGTGACATCAAATTTCCAATGACCAATGATAAATCATAGCTTGCAAAAACTACCAGGTAACAACGAATTTACAACTGCTTAACGAGATGACTCATCGCAGATGTTCATTGTACGCTACTTTAGAAATTGGTGTAATAGTCTGAGGGCCCTCCTTAGTACCCGCAGCCTAGGCTCTATTATACCCATTCCGCCCCTGAGTAGCATCCCCATATATATAACGTTTTTTTGGGGGGGTGGGAGGAAGGACTTTGAACACGGTGTGTCCCGTGTTGACTTTATGAAAAGTTGGTCACCCTAGTTCTGTTGTCAATGCTGATTCAACACAACGAAGAGTATCGTACTAGCACTATCAAAGTGCTGAATCACCTAAATCACACAATAAAAAGTGTCAATTTAACACAATCGCCGACGAAATCTGAGTCTGGTAGGTACTTAATGCAACGAAGAAATATTTTACCGATAGATGGCTGCGTAGCTCGAATTAAAATTACCTTACTAACGGTACAATCGAGCTGTATCTCTTAGTATTCTTACGTTTGTTGTCTTTTCCGGTAATATTTTAAAGAAGAAACTGCGCAAGTTTCTTTCAAAGTGCGTGTTTTCCTTGAAATATGTTAGCATCAGCAGAAACATTTGCAACACTTTTATTTACTCATGTTCTACAACAGTAGATATGATGTTGCGGCAGACAATCTTCACATGAATTCTTCGACGCGTCGAAGAATGTTAAATTTTTGTATCCTCAGCAAGCTCCGGATTTCTGAGGATACAATATATGCCTCTCATAATTAAATAAATTTACATGCCTATTTAAGAATCATCGATGGACATGAGGAATTTTCTCCATAGAATTTCTTCTTAGGATGCTAAACTACAAAATTCAGTCCAATATCTAATTCACTTATTTGAGTAGGAAATTTAAGGACGCTCCTTCCACTGCAAAAGTAACGACTTCACACTCTGATTTGTTATACAGGAAAAATAAAGAATTACATGCTATTTTAGTAACCAGGTGTTCACAACAGCCAGGGCGCCGCTCCGCTACTTTTTCTAGAAGTCAGGGAGCGTCCTGCCTTGACTTTTTGTTAATTATTTTTCAGCATTTTAACGTGGAAAGTATGCAGGAAAACATCAAAACTAAATCTGGATGTCTGATAGTCTTAGATCATAGGGGATCTTACTATTTGTGCAATTGTCTAGTTAAAAGCCACAACAATTTGAAATAGATTTTTAGAGAAAATAAATTTGTTTCCTGCCTAGAGATTTGCTAACAAGTACGGTTCATTATTCTTGTAGCAGTAATGTGAATCTAAATTCCAGTCCATATTCTATACCTGAAAATACCCCACATACAGATTTTAAAGTTGTAAATGAGGCAATAGGAAAACTGAAAGCTATCTCAGCAGTAGGTCCAGACATAATTCCCAATTTTATAATTAAGATTTGTTCGAATGGGTTGTCTCGTCTGTTAGCTAAAATTTACTACTCTTCATTAAGACAAGAGAAATTTTCTGAAAAGTGGAAAAGTGTATTTGTAACTCCTGTGTGCAAGGGTATTAATGGAAGAGATCCTAACAATTACAGGTCAACCACTATTAAAAACGCTTTTTTTTAAAAAAAAAATATTTGACAATATTGTACATAAATACCTGAATTTTAGTGTAAAAAAATTATTACATCCATCTCAGCATGGCTTTAATAAAAATAAATCCGTATTAACCAATGTAGCTGAAATGATTGACTTTGTTTGTGCAGCCATCAAAAGTAATTCACAGGTTGATATTTATTTATTTAATAAACCATAGTATTCTTCTCAACAAACTTAGTAACTTTGGTATTTCACCTTTGTACATAAAGTGGTTTCACAGCTACCTTCCGTAGAGAAAATATCAAATCAAAATGGGACATGTAAAATCTGAAACAGGCTTAATAAAAAACGGCATACTACAGGGATCCCCCCTTGGGCCACTTTTATTTGTAATATTTCTGAATGACACCATAAGTGGTGCAAGGTGCAAACATTTTATTGTATGCTGACGATGTAAAAATTATGAGAATGGTAAGAAACAGTTTTGAGTGGGTATATTACAGGAAAATTTTAACAGATTTGTAAGATGGTGTGAAGAAAACGGTATGAAGGTAAACAATAACAAAACTAAACATGTAATATTTACCCGAAAGATCCAGTATTTCGTAAGCAAGTATCATATGAATGGAAATGTAATAGAGAAGGTACACAACATGAACGATCTTAGGATACATTTCGATAGCAAATTCTTTTTTAATGAACACGTTACAAATAAATGTAATGAAGCTAAAAGAGTCATAGGTTATATCTTCGGTCAATGGTCAAACTTCACAAGACCAGTCACTTACATACTGTATATTTTTGTATAAAACCCTTGTAAGGCAAAAACGTGAATATGGCTCAGTCATCTGGAATTACCTGCCAAAACACATATCAAATAAAATCGAAGCTATCCAGAACATTTCTATTAGAATATTATGCTATGTCGTTGGTCTTAAGTATTACTCGCAAAGTACAGAGTACTGGAAATCCCGTTTTAACCTTGAACCATTGGAGTATTGAAGAAATAGGTTTGATGCTGATTTCACATATAAAATAATCAATTGTAAATACTATTCAGAGTATCTCCTCGAAAGGCTTGTGATAAGAACTCCAACATACGGTACAAGGGATAAAAACTTGTTCCTACCTATTAATAAAAATCATATCTTTGTACTTAGATTGATAAAACATTACAACAAAATCTCACAGTTATGTAAATTAGAACAATTTAAATGTGAAGGCTGTAGACTTCAATCTGCCATCTATATTCTGTTAAGTGTTAATTTTGCATTTATAAATATACTTACAACTTGAACATATGTAGCTGAAATAATCGCAGACATTCTTATTTGTAAAACTTTCTGTAATCAATACCTTACTTAGTGCTGTCTTTTTGCATACTCTGCTGTTCTCAGCACTTAAATAAACTATTACTATTACTATTAGAGTAATTGCTAGATTAAAAGAATATATATATGGCGATAGCTTATGCTTTAACACACACAAATACTAGCACAATGTTTTTTTTTTCTTGGTTTCCAAGTGAAAAGCAGTATGGTGCGTTACCTATATTGTTGGTTAGATATATACTATAAGCTCATTCTTATTATAAATTTCACATTAAATTTTAAGTTTCGGTTTTAAAGTCATTGCTGACGTCATTGAACATTTACATGCTGGGTGTCATGTAGAGCTGAAACCGAGTCATTTTTGCTGATTTGATGATAAGACCTCACCCGAAAATAGGTGACCCGGTCCTAAACTTGATCCGAATAACACGATTGACCCGGTGTCTCGGTCTGAAAACTATAACGAACTGAAGATTTTTAGCGTCGTATTTTTTTTTCTCTCATGTTAACACTACCGGTCCTGGTCATCCATCAAAGAATCACTGTTCAATTCAATGAAATATTTAGAAATTATTCTTTGCCATCCGTGTCACCGAATCAGGGCGGGTCCCAAGCATAGACCCGGTGACCCAGTCGAAAACTTGGTCGGAATGACCCGATTCACCCGGTAACCCATTTTAGCTCTGCTTCCATGAGGATTACAATTGAAATCGACTTGATGAGACCAGTGATTTTCATGGCGCCAAGTCAAAGGAGTATTTCTTCAAATGTTCATTCTTCTCCCTTTATTTGTGATACCTAATATTTGTTATGTACATTGACTTTATCATGGTACTGAATCCATTGCCAATAGCTAAACTGAGATGATTTAGAGGCTTATTGGTAGCCGACTCAAAGCTTCAAACAATCTTGGGAAAGATTTATAGTCCGTTTATAAGCCGGAAACTTTAGTTTTTTCATTACTTTATAAGCTCCTTCTTTCTACAGATAGCTGTTATCAATCCTTGACTAGCGCCGTTCTTCCCACTTTAATTAATTCACGCGGGATGATGTCAGTTTTCGGTGATTTGGAAGTTTTGAAATTTCAACCTTGATCTCATTAGGTTAATGTATTCACGGTTCTAGAAGTACATTAAAATACCTCTGTTCTCCGAATGTACATTAAGAAGCCTGCTCAAATAACTTTCCCACACATCGATTTTAGTCAGATCCGCTTGAAGATCTCCATGTTTAATTTTATTTGTCCCTAGCCTCGACAAGTCAATTTTCCTTAAGGAATTTGCCGCTTTGAATACATGGCTAATGTTATTGGTTTTACCGTTTTCCTCCATCTCCTAAATTATTTGCATCAGGTGTTTTCGTTCTTTCTTTCGTCTCTAGACCAGCATGCGACGTTACGTTTTCCATTACTGACACTTTTGCATTTGCTTAAATTTCATTGGTTAGCCATCTTTGCCTTGCTTATTTTCTTTCCATAAGAAGTAATCCTATATAACACGTTCATCAACCCAAGGTTTGTTTTTCTACCGTTTCATCTCACCGTGCTCTTCACTGTGTCACAACCTTAGCAGCGTACGATATGGGGTCAATATCGGCCCAAACCGGGCCACCTTGATCGATATTGGGCTCATTCACGGGACTAAGGTAACACTAAGCGCTGAGAGAGCATTTTAATCATATTGGTTGCTACATATAGGCAAATCAATAAGATTCAAGTGCTCTCTCGGGGCTTAGTCTGTTGAATCCGCCCATTGTCCGTCCGGTACTGGCCCATATCCCTCACACATCTGATAGGCTTATGCTTAGCTGCCGGTCAGGAACACAGATGATAATTAAATAAGAATTAAGATATAGTGTTTCCAGAATATAGTTTTCCCTGACAATACCTCTCATGAACTAAGAAAAACTTTCATCGTTATACATCTGATTTTAATACCAGGTATGTTTCGATTGACGTTTCTGTTCCCTAAAGTGACCAATTATGTCACAGAATACAGCTAGTCAGTGAAAAATGAATTGAACTTGTTAATAGGAAATTGTCAAACTTTAAAAGTTCAATTTTGTGACATTGAACTATTATTTATAGTCACTATAATATGCCATTCTTCCTATGAGAAAACCTTCGTCTATGGAACCATATTTCCGATATAAGCAGCACAACAATCATGTTTTAAAATAGCATATTTTTTTAAAGCTTACACGATAAAAAAAAGTATGGTTTACAGTAACCATATAACGCGATTTTTCATAGTGTATTTTGAGACAGCCATACTATCGGTTGCAAATACCATACAAATATTGTTAATCGTGTATTGTCATTATGCCAATTCGTATGGTTAGTTGTATTGTCATAAATACAATACTGTTATGAATATTGTATGGTCAAATTCTTGTTTCTACTGTAGTTAAATTAACAATATATTTTGTAGGATTATAGTTAATATAGTTGAATTAACTATGAGGAAATCTTTTCTGATCATACTATATACTTACACATTAACTACAAAAATATTGTTAGAAATTTACGATATTTTGTAGCTGTTCTGATCATATGTATTGCTAAATGGCCTCCGGGAAAAAGTCGAATCAATTTCAATATAACATTGCAAGAAAATACAAATATGTTGTTCGCGAAGTTTGCTTTCACTATTAGTAGACAATTGTTACATTATACACTTTGGGGGTATAAACTTGAGGAGATGCATTGTGACTGAAACATCTTTAATTGAATTCAACAATAATACCATGCGAATAAATCATTAGCAGTAATCGTTGATTACAAATTTAAATGCTAAACTTGTCACTATTCTTGTTGTTTGGCGTTTAAAAATGGTAGCTATTGCAGCGCCATCTCTTGAGCACCGTTTAATCATATGAGCACAACATTACTGCACATTGTGAAATAACTTCAAATTACGTAAAATTGTAAAATAAATTTATTCTTCGTAATTACAAGAACACTTAAGTCATAATCTCACATGAGGTCATAACAAATCCTTCGTCATCCTTATTTTTTTATTTTTCTGGTTTCGAAACAAATTATATGGCTTCCAAGCACACAGAGTACCAGAAAAAAATGTAATACTAACTATACTTTTGTCATATTCTGCGCATGCGCATCCAGCAACCATACAGTATGGTTCGAACAGCAAGAACTATATTCTCAAACTTGTAAGTCAGGAAGAAATATGCTAAAATCAATCATATGTATGATTTTCCCAGTGATATAAAATGTAGCTATAATTGTTTAGGAATCCCAGCTATACAACAATACGAGATATAGTCAAGCTAACGGCTATTGGTGCCGTAGCACAATGGTTACGACAACTATAAAAATTAACAATACAGTTTAGCAATCCAAATATAGTTGGATTAAGCAGGATTTTTACAGTGTAGCTTTTTTGTTTTCTGTGGTCACACGTGCACTGTCTGTGCTGCCCTTGCCTACTTACGGTACTGATCCCAAAAATCCGTAAACATTTAAAATCGCGGAAAATAGCGACACTACAACTTAAGGGAGTTGGGAGAAAACAGGGAATGTTTATTTCTACCGTATTTGTGCTGTACAGCTCATTCATATTAAGGAAAATTCCAACTACAAAACTGTTAAGAAACGAAGGACTAAAACTCATCAATAAATACAGGTGTTCATATTACTTAGTTGATAAAAAGGAGAAATATTTCCATATACTCGGGAATTTTTAGATAAATTAAATCAAACATAACAATTGGTCCATGCAAAACTGAGTGAATTTTTTTTACATCAAATATTATTCTACGATCTTGCAGTTTTTACAAACCTAATTATTTTCTAAATTATTCAATAGTGTTAAACAATAACGATAACGCGATATCCCTCTGAGATACGCACGGATGCAGTGCATGGAGGATGTGAAGGTATCGCTCCACATATTCTTGATCAACGGTACGAAGTAAGATGGGGGTGGTCAGTCCCACGCTCGACCGCCTTTATCTTCCTAAGATGCCCAGGAATACCAAGGACACTCTGGCACTCAATTTGATAGCAGGCTGAGTGCACCTCAGAGCGCCAGGCATCGGAATAACTAACTAACTAACTCTATGGCTCAAGGAATTCGCAAGTTCATCGCCGCAGTAACAAACGTTCGCCATTGGATTATATCCTGGGCAACATCAAGCCAGTTTTCATCACGAACACCTTCTTCTCGAAGATCTATTCTAATATTGTGCTCCTAACGACGTCTCGGTTCTCCCAAAGATCTCCTTCCACCCGGCCTTGCAACCAGGATAGAATATAATCTTCGTTTTCCCACCATCTGAACTAAATGGTCTGCCCACCTTAGTCGTCGCGAATAAGATGTTTTTATTTTCAATTATTTTGAAGATCTCAACATCATCCGCGAATAATAATGCTTCATAGTCAAAATGTAAAAGAAGATCATTTATAAATATTACTAACAACAGTGGTCCTAAGTTAGAACCTTGAGGGACACCCGATATTACATTATAAGTAGGTGAGAACACATTATTATATCTAATCATGAATTTCCTCTCAGTAATGTATGATTGTAACTCAGCGATCAATTCATTCGAGAAAACAAATCTGCTCAGTTTACTTAGAAGAAACCAATGCGGAATCTTATCAAAAGCCTTCTGAAAATCCAAGTAAACAATATCCACCTGACCTCTCTGCTAAACTAGATGTCAAGTTGATTTTGGTTCAACATTTTCGTACAAAGCCAAATTGATGAGAAATGAAGAGTTGAATTTGAAAAACAAATTTATTCACATTGTTTTGTTGTTTTTTTTTTTTCAGAAATCTTAAGAATAACATTAATCATTGTAATAGGTCTATAATCTTCAATTTTTTGCAATTGTTTTAAGAAATAGGAAATACTAAAATATTTTCGAATTCTCAGGAAATGTTCTCTTCAGTATTCTCCAATTAAATAATGTTGTCAGCACTGGTGTAATTAATTCGTTTATTCCTTTTCTTACAAACATATGAATTCCATCTAATCCCGGGGAATTTTTCGTACGTAAAAATTTTCTTGCTCTCAAGACATCAATGCCAGTAATTCTTGGAAAATTGATATTATTACAGTTTGAATGTAAATTTGGGTGTTCTTCCATACTACCATAATCATTTCGTGGAGGTTGCTAGATTGATTCAAAAAGTTTGCCAAAACAATTTTTGAGTTCCTTCTCATCACTAATAATTAGTATTCCTGCTGAATCATGCGATTTTTTGGTAAATTTAACAAGATATTTCCATAACTGAGTCGGATCATTTTTTAATTCATATTGGATTTTTTCTAGATATCTCTGCTTGCCGCGTGTCAATAATGATTTGGACCTTCTACGCAAATTACAAAATAAAGCATAATTTACATCATTTGTTCTTTTATATTGTTTGTGGTATTTTGTTTTCTTTTGCATAATCTTAACCAATTCCATTGAAAAAGAACATGGACATATAAAGTTTATCTTTTGTTTCCTTGGAATATTATTCGTTATTGGTATTTTTAATATAATGTTCAATATTAACCACTATTTCCTCTATACCGGTAATTGGTGCGAATAATATATTGGCCCAATCTGCGTTCCTAATTTTGTTACGGGCCTATTTATGCTAATAAATACTTCAACTTGTCATGGTTCTGGAATGGCCCTACAACAGTGTTGCTGCTGTGCGCTTCCTCCTTAAGAAATAGCCTATTACTATCTAGATCCTCGGCTACCTTTCTCTTCAGGGTGTCGTGGATTCTTTAATGAATGTTTCCAATCGTTACCAATGATACAGGAAGCTTACGTGCCCCAAAGCTGCTACACGCAGTGTGGGCTACTCAGCTCGACGCCTAATCCCGTAGAGCCAACTATTATAAAGCGCTGCGGAACTTTTCAGCGGACCTCGGCACTTATAATAGCGTCACCATGAAACGCAGCTAAACACTAAATAAAAATTCGTTGCCTATCTTGGCCACGAAGTTCACAAGTTTCTCGTTAGATGTCGCTACCGTATCAATGCTGTTTTAAAGGCACAAACTTAAATGGAAGTTATAGTAATCAGTTTATTGTTTTACACTATCGGCGGAATGTAATTTTTCTTTGTTTAAAGATATTCGTTAATGTTTAGTAATTCACAGTAATGTATTTTTAATGTAACAAAGTAAATTCACATAGTAAATTAAGAAGTCCAGGAACTTAAAGAGACATGTCAGGAAAACTTATGCCGACTTAACCTAGCCTAACTGTGGATTGTTAATGCACTAACGAGGACCCTGAGTAGCATACGCACAGGCGAGAACAGTTCATATACAACCACATTGGGATAGACGGCATTCTTCAGTGCCGGAGGGTGAAAGTTATATTGAGATATAGCAGTCATTGCACAAAGACTGATCATCATTTCTCATTCACCACGACAGTTTTAACCTCCGACATTCACCTCGCTGGACTGACTTATGCCAAGACGCTACTCATCCTTCTGACAGCTACTACTCTCTACATCATGTCTAATCAACATCCAACTGGAAGACATCGCTTGCCACAGCAAGTATCTGGACCACCATATCAAGATCCACCATCATATTCAGCCACAATCAAAACCAAAGCACAAGGCAAACAAAAACGCAGCACAGACGAGAACATTTCCTCAGCCAATGACAATTCTGGACGCTCACCACCATCGAAGAAATCTCATACGTTAAGCGAATCTGACTCCGACCATAGCATGGAACACAGCGACAACGAAGATTCTGTCACCGGTATTAATTCAACACATTCTTTCTTACTGACTAAATTTGATCCTAAGTTTCAAAATCCAAAACTGCTCTTTCTACAATTTCTAAAATACGTACCTCGAGACATCATCATCCGGATCATTCCTACACGAAATGGCATCATCGTAAAATCTACCGAACCTAATTTAGCCAAGAAAATCAGAGACAAATTCAGTTTGGAAATCTTTGGACCATCTGCACATTTCGTACGACTTGAATCTCCACATGCAAAGAATCAGCCACCTCCACGTAGACCTCCCTTGCTTTCCGTTGTTATACGAGGAGTGAATCCGGATTTAACAGACGAAGAAATAAAACAGGAGCTAACGACCGAAGGACAGACTATCACGAAGTGCATCAGAATCAAAACTCAAACCGGAACACCTAGTTACATGGTCCGCGTCCTCACTCATCATTCAGAGACAATCACAGACCTACTTACTGCCGGTGCCTTAATATACAGAAAACGATACCGTGTTGAACCATCCCGTTCCCAACCTCCTCTACCTACCCGCTGTGAACACTGTCAGACATATAATGACCATAATACCTCAAACTGTCCAAACACCCCTAAATGTGGATACTGTACTGGTCCACACATCACCAAAGACTGCTCTAACCTAAACCAACCACCCAAATGTAATACCTGTAGCAAACAGCACCCCACATACAGCTACAAATGCAAAGACAGACCTGAACCTACCCCTGACAATCCCGGCCTTGTATTACCACTCCGACCTGCAGAACCGAAACCATCCAACCCTCCAATTATTTCCCCATCACAACCTATTACAATTGGCCAGTTTCTTTCTTTTATTACAATCACCTTACAAAATCTCTACCCTTTTCAAAGAACCAATGTCCTAAGTCAACTTCAATTTGCAGCACGTACAGTTCTTAACATCAACCTACAACCAACCTACTCTGGTCCCTACATCTACGTCCACACCAATCCCCTTGAAACCACTGTATAACATATGACAGCTCATACCGACCCATCTGTATCACTTTCATTCATCTCACCTTTCGCCCCCATAACTGCACTGTCTCCATTAGTGTACAACAAGGGCTCACCTGTCACACATTGTGCTTAGAGTCGCCCCTAAGCAAGAAGATTCACCCTCATCTGTCTGCCTAAATGTTTGTGGCGTGAAATTGCACTTCATCCCCATCATTCATTCGTCATCTTCACCCCAGCTCCCGTAAACTAACAAAATGGTTATAAGCAAATGCTTATAACGTCCAAGTTATATGATAAAAATAAAATAAAGGATAAATAAAAGTTTCCTACATCCCATAGACCACCTCCAATCCTAAGAATCCTCCTCACCGAAACTCCTCTTCCCTATAGAGAGGGCGTAACCCTCTAGTGGGTGCTTGCCATCTGGTGGCTAGCAAAAGAGACTTTAGGTCTCTTCAAAAAAGGTTGAGGTAATAGTTCGTTTCATGTTGTTCGAATCCAATCTGTGTTTATTTTTGAGGAGGAATTAGTTATATTAAAACGAAACCTCTGATTCCTGTTGAAGAATTAGGCTTTATAAGGGGTTAGTTAGCTGACGAAAGTGATCCCTAAGAACCCGAAAAATCGTACCCTGCTCCCATCCACAGCTTTCTGATCCAATAACTGCATTACAAAGTATAATTAATAAATACAAATTGCAAAATAATGAAAACGAATCTAATTTTAAATATGGTTTGACTTTCTGCCTCAGTGCTTTTGTGACAGGAATAGCTTGGACATTACATTTTTTTCCTTTCCCTTTGCCTTGTATCATGTCTTCCACTGTTGATATGATTGTGTAAGTTTCATTCAAATTTGATTTTCTTAGTTTCCTCCTCAAATTTAAATATTTTTAATATTTCGGGTTTTGCTGCATTTGCTTCTTGCAAACATTAGTCCTTCCCGTTTTGTGACTCAAACACGTTTCTTCTGTTAACTAGGTAAGTTTGATACCACAATAGATTTCATTTCTGTGAATTAGATTGTAAGTTTCAAGTTCGTTTTGTCCTTTAAGTGATTTTTTACTTGCCCCTTCCCTTATTTTTTTTTCAGTATCATTTGGAACCCCATTATATTTTATTTTCACCCCGTCCGAAACTTCGGTTTGTCCCACCCGAATCTTTTTCCCTATTCCCTTCTGTCCTGGAGGTACTGCAGGTTGAATATTCATACACGTGCTCGGAAAGACAATTGTAAGTAGATATTGTATCGAGACGAGTCTTGGTTTTGATCTCGTCTCCACCTGAAAATTCCGGTCTTGGTCTCGTCTCGATCTGAGTATTCCGGTCTTGGTCTTGGTCTCGACCTCGACATGTTAGTCTCGCTCTTGTCTCCGTCTCGTCTCAAGAGTCCCGAAAGACGATAGACTTTAAAATGTTGCCGTCTTTTGACTCATTTGAAACGGGTTTTCCGATTTCAATACAAGAACGTGAATATTAATATGATATTTACATAGTTTGTTACGTTGTTAGTATAGAGTTTTATTAGAAATAATATTCTGAAATAGAGAGAAAAACATTACGATTTTAAGGTAATAAAGAAGCTCTCGTTAGCAAATATAGAATACCAGCAAATGAGATAGAAGAAAATATTTCTATTATGGAAACCGATCCATCTTATACCGCAAAGTGCGAAATTGGTATACGTAACCCAAATGTTTTGCTATTTCTCAATTATATTTACATTGAAAGAATAATTATTACGTTAAGAATTTAAAAAGTGCATTTTATTTGAAAATGTCCACCAGAGATTTATAGAAATTAATGTACGTACAGTATGTGACAAAAATCATAATTACTGCCAACTTTCGTACAGGAAATAATCATATTCAAAGAAATTAAAAATACCATTTGCCGAACTCCGCACGAATTAATTTGTTTACAAAACTGCTCTTGGCTGATTAAAACAATCAATTCACATACTCATAGGTATGAATTGCAGCTTCACCATACATTAAAGCACAAAAAACAGATACTTTCAAATAACAACGTATTGCGAATCTTATAAACTGGAATAAACAGATTGATATTTCAAATAAGCCGTCTTATCAGATTAAAATGTCATTACAACAATCCTAACAAAGCATAACTTAACTGATAAAAAATACTTTAGTCTATCTAAGGCATTATACGTACACTCTTAAATCCTTTCTATTTCCTTCTGTCGACAACGTTCAAAACAGGCTACGATGATGGTTGATGTATCGTTGGAAACATGTAATCGAGACGAGTTAAAACCTGTATAGATCATCCAGGTTGGAGCAGGGTATTGGTAAGTCCGGAGATGAGGGTATCACCTCCATATACAATAATTTTCAGCTAAGGACTACGAAGGTTATTGGGCTGTCGTTGGTAAGGTACCAACGAGACGAGTTCAAACTCTTATATATAATCAAGATTGGATGAGTGGGTCCCGAGAAATGGGGTATCCATTTCCCCAAGAGATTTCCAACTTAATAGCTACTAGGGCTACAAAGGTGGTTGTGATGTGGTTAAAAAGGTCTCGGTGAGGCGAGTTCGAGCCTTCATAGATCAGCCAAATAGGATGCCCGGTGCTGAAGCCTAGCGGTTACACAGGTGCACAGTCCCACAACTGAGCTCCAACTTCCTTTTCCCTTACACGCATTTTTTTTTGTTTGGAAATAACATTAGATTATCTTCATCTATTCTGAAGTACCGGGTAGTATTGCAAGAACCTTTCAACGTTTTTTAAAAAATGTAAATAGTGTAAGAAAAGATCTAACTTTGTTTGTGGCTGCATACTCAATGTAGCCCACCTTATTTATTTATATAAAAAATTAATATATGTAGCAACAAAATACGCTGTATCGTATGTAAATTAGTCGAACTGTGATCAAAAACTGTTTGTTACCATATCTCTTATTATTGTTGTCCATAGAATCGTATTGTTGATGTTTTATTTGTTGAACCACATTAAAATCGTAATGTAATTATGTAAAATAGCGGCCGAATGCATAGAAAATTGATGATCGTGTATAATTTATCTCTCTCCGCTCTTCAACGAGTTGTTTTTAGTGTTCTGATTGGCTTAGATCACATTTAATTATATTCAACCGAAGAATGGCATGCATTTGTTATTTTAGAAAATAATTCATAATATTTCCTTTCATGTATTTATTTTACAAAATTTAGTCTTTTTTGTGAGTAGAAAAATTAAGACAACCTTTTGGTCGAAGACAACCTTTTGGTATATAAAACATGTGTATTAGGCAGTAGCCGGAGAACCGTCCCTCTCCGGTGACGTCAGGCGCGCTAATTGTTTTCCTGGATGTTTTACAGCCCAACCTCTCCTCTTAATTCAGTAATCTACCGGAGGATTTTGAATCTCGTTACCTTCTACAATGCCCTATCGAAAATTATCATACCATATATACATTTTTTTTAAATATATAATTTTCTACGCTATGAAAATAAACTTATCCCTAGAGGTTACCAAATGAGCCGACTTAGGCTATCTTCGGAACAGGGTAACATCGGGAAACCGCGACAATGCAGTCCTTCTCTGTCTGCTCTTACAAATCCAGGCAAGTAGATGCGTTTGATGAGTGATGAAATAGTTCTTTTCTGATCCATAGGAAGGCAATAGTAAACCATTATCAGTTCACTTTGTCTAGGGTACTTTGGGTCAATTATCTCGCCTTCCCCCACACAAATAAAACCTGAAAATAGGATTGTGACTACAGCAGCTTGCAATGCACTGTTCCGATTCGAAAATTAATACATTGTACTAATATTAATAATATAACCAACCTTTAATGGGCCAGTAGTTATACCCATTCTTCGTAGTCCAGGCAGTAACGTCGCGAACTTCGGATCGGCAGTGGGTAGGCATGTGTGTTCGGACCTCGGGACCGCAAACATCTTGACAGGTTTTCCAGTTGGATCAGGCGAGTGTCGAGAGAGTACCTTAAGTAAGGTCCTTACTATTACCTGCGCCATTACCCTTACCCTATCCCGATCAGAGCCAGAGATGCCTCTTGGTCGAATAAATTGCAAATAAAAGAAACATGTTAAATACATACTTTTCTTAAACAATTCGTACTAAAAAGTTAAAAAAATAATTGTGTTTATGCATGACTAAAAGAAAAACATGGTGTGCGTTAATTGAAGAATTTGTAAAGTGACTGATTGTATATGAGAGCGCATCCTATGCTTTTGGTTTTAGTCATGCTTAAACAAAATTATTTTCTACTTTTTAGTACGAATTGTTTAAGAAATTTATGTCTAAAATGTTTTTAAATTAATTTTTTACTGCACATTTAGTAGCCCCTAGGGGGAAGTTGCAATTAATCAATAAATTATGTTTAATCAAAAGAAAAGAGGTTTCGTTTAATACAACTATTTCCTCATCAAAAATTCAATGATGTAATTAATTATTTTATCTCACAAGATTATCAACAATTTTTTTACTAGCCTGAAAGGCTAGTACCCCCAAAGGGCTACACCCTCTATGTGGGAAGAGGACGTGGTGCAACAGGAGTTAACATGAGATGGTGGGTAGGCTAAGAGATATCTGAGATCATATAATTTTATTTCTTCCATTATCTGGGATTATTATGAGTTTTCCTCATAACCATATAACTGGGTGGAGATATAGAGCGAATAATCAATAATAGTTGTAATAATACTGCCTATTGTTTTATTGTTTTGATTATTGTT
>JAGDQP010035950.1:0-19301 GCA_022664845.1 Lepisma saccharinum | reverse complement strand
TCAGTGGTATGACCTACCCAAGGTGAGATTTCTGTTTGAGAGGATATGGATTTCGTTTGCACTTTTTTTTTCCATCAACCTATATTGCATATAGTGTTACGGATGTAAGTTGTCCCTTGTACGTAACTTAATTAGATTAGGTTCGATGGTTATATTTTCCTATTTTTTTTCTCTCTTCTATTTTGTGCAACTATGCAATTACACTCATCTATTTATTTAATTAATGGAAGCCCACCTATGTAGAATGGACTTGGTGTGTGAGGCGGAAATCTCAACTTGAAGGTCTTGGGCCTCAGTACTGGAAGATAACTGTGCTTTTTGAGTGTTTACTCGTATTGTGTATGATATTGTGTATCAGCTACCAATGTTCAGTGTCATGGTGCCTTCTAGAATGCGGGCCCATTTGCTAAGCTTGGGTTCATTATGATGAAGTTCCCTGGGAGATAGCCACCTACAACTTTATGAAATTTGTGTTCCTCCTATCACCCCAATGAGTGTGCATATGTGCGACTTCATTAATATTTAATCATGTGATATTTGCCAGCCTGGTGATTTTCTGTGTAACCGCTTCGAGGTTTAGTGAATATAAATATATATTAATTTAGCAAGGTCAGGTGACTTGCTGTGAGACTTTGAGACAGGAGCAGAGTACTCCTGTATTTGCAGAGGGCTGGTTATGGCGTTATTTGAAGTCAGTGGGGATATAGGCGGGGACACTGTTTGTGGGAGGTGTAGATGGCTGGACCCCAGTGAACCTTTCTGCGTTGAGGTGCAGGTATGGGACGGAGGTAGGATGAGTGATGTATGGACGCCCTGGGGGCGCCCTGTGGTAACCTGCATGCCTTATCTTAGCCCTGCCACAGGGGTTGTGGAAGTCTTTGTTTGATTAAGCCTCGTTCCTGTTTGGGCTAATCTTCCACATAGAGCGTGACCCGGATCTTGTAATTTGTTTATAGGCAAGACAGCCAAATCTGGCAGTGGTCATTCTGTCACGCTTCAAAATCCTGTTGAAGCAGTAGACAGTCATCCAAGGACTTTACATTGACAAATATTTTTAAGTCGTCTGCAAACAACAGCTTACCAGAATTTTGAATATAGTGTGGTAAGTCATTAATAAATAATAAAAACAGAAGAGGACCAAGATTAGATCCCTGAGGAACACCGGAACCGACTTAAAAGCAATTGGTTTTATATTCTTTATATAGAACGGATCGTCTACGGTTACTTAAATAAGACTTGAAGAAATTAATCATAGAAGGACTAAAACTGAATGTGGAAAGCTTTAGAATTAGTATATTATGGTCTACAGTATCTAATGCATTTTTAAAATCCGTGTATACAACATCTACTTGTTCTTTATTGTCTAAGGCGGAAGCTATGAAGTCTGTAATTATAGCCAGATTAGTTACAGTAGATCTTTTCTGTAAAACGCCATGTTGATATATTGAAAGTACCGGCTTAACATGCTGCATGACCTGATCATAAATGACACTTTCAAATACTTTAGCAACCGTTGACAATATGGCTACAGGACGATAGTTGTCAATTTTATTTGTATTGCCTGCTTTCGGAACTGGACATATAATTGATTCTTTCCACATATCCGGAAATACACTTGTTCTTATTGATAAATTAAATAACGTATATAGCGGTTCTTTAAAAATATCACTACAACCCTTCACAATATAAGCTGGTATATTATCAGGCCCAACTGCCTTATTCGGTTTCAGTTTCTGTATGGCCTTTTGAATGTCACTTATACTTATTTCTAAAACGTGGAATAAGTTCTGACATTCCTCCTGTGAGTCTTCATCAAGTATATTGTCAGTCGTTTTAATTGAGGAAGATTTATTATAAGTAGATTGAAAATGCTGAGCGAAAGCAGTGGCTACCTCAACGTTGCCAGTCAGGTTCTGTCCCTCATATAGCTTGGGTATTGGAGAAAGATGGCGTGATTTACTTTTGATATAGGACCAGAAGTGTTGTGGGTCTTGTAATATATTATTTTCAGCATTAGAAATAAACGCATTATGTGCTTTTTAAATTTCCCGCTTCACTTCCTTACGTAGTCTGCAGTACCCTTTATAGTGATATTGATGATCGGTCGTTCCCTTCCCCTTAAGCCATTTAACTCGTTGACGCCATTTCATTTTTATTTTGTCTATTATACTTTTTGTAAACCAAGCAAGGAAAAGTTTTTGTCGTTGGCCTATTTTTTGGAATACACTTTTGAAATATTGCAAAAATTACATAGAACTCATCAACTGCTTCATTCACGTCCGTATATTTTATTAATTTTTGCCAATCTACTTTAGCTAATTCATTATAAAGGTATACATAATTCCATTTCTGAAAATTGAACCCTAGTAAATTTCTTTTGTTTCTGAGTTTAGGTGATCGAACGCGTGGAAAACTTATACAAAGTGATGGATGGTAAGAATCTTCTTTAACTAGTGGATGTAGTTCTCTAACTACTGTTACATTTGGAAGGTTACTGATGACTAAGTCTAACGTTCTCCTTAAGCTATTTGTAACATTATTATGTGATTCCATGTCATGATATAACATAAAATGATAGAGACTCTGGCATTTATTTGTTGATTGAGCCAAATCAAAACTTTTGCTTTTAATGGAGGGAAGATTTATATCACCGACAAAGAGAATAGTGCAATTAATTTCAATAAAATGAAAAAAATACAAATACAATGAAATACCAGAGTTTGGTTCAAAATACACAACACATATGTAAAGCGGTTTGGAATTTATAATTGTTTTCACAAGAATACCCTCAGGATCATGTTCAGTAACAAATACTTAAGTGACATCCAGGCCCCGAACTGGCAGTAATACCCCTCCCCCTGTTGTTTTCCCACTGTTTTGGTAGTCTCTGTTTCTACGGTAAGCTCTGTATCTATTATCAAAAAATTCAGAATCAAAATAATCACCAGATAGCCAGGTCTCTGTTATTGCTACAAAGTCATAATTGTTTATTGAAATGTTTCTAGAGAATTCACGTGCTTTATTTCTGAGTGATCTCGCATTCATATAGTACATTAGAAAATGCTCATTGGGTACACTATTATTAGTACAACTACCTGTATTTGTTCTTGATCCATCACTGAACACATTTTTAAGAGTCTTACCTCGCTCAAGGTCAGTATCCTTTCCTTGTCAATAAATGCTATTTTGACCTCCCCTTCCTCTTCGAGCAGCATTTCTTGTTTGTCTGGATTGTTGAGACTCTCTGACACTTGTCGCCGTAGGAACAGCGGGAGACCACACAAAAGAGATAGTATTTCTTTCCCCATCTGGATTCTTTGAAGCACTCCCTTTGTTCACATTCACTGAGCACGCACCAACAATATCATTTAACCTTCTTTCGTCTTCGTTTCGCAGATTCTCTAAAGTGTAAGACTTCCCATCGATATTAAGTTTATCAAATTGCAATATCGCCCGTTGTCCAGGTTCCTTAGCCTGAATTCGGTAGCCGTTAAGGTCTATTCTAATGTTCCTGACAGCGAATGAATAATCTTCACTTATGCGCACGGGTGTCCCTTTAGCACGATATGCACTTTTTAATATTTCTTCTTTCCTTTTGTAAAATGAAAACTTAGCAATGATCGGTCTGTTTTTCCCCTTACCCAGTCTGTGCGATCTGTCTATATCGAACGGATTCTGTTCAATTTGGAGCTTCTCCTTAAAGCCCCTAGTACACGATTCAAAAACATTGAATCAAATTCTTGAACAAGCAGTTGGATGAGTGCGTACACGATCCAACTGGGATAATCAAAGGGTTGTATCCAAGTAGTGTTGAAAGTGCTTGGATGGTGCTGGTACACGATTCGATAAGTTAAGCGGAAGTGTGAAGGAGCCAAAAGCACATGAGTTGATTTGCTCTTTCTGCGTTGAAAGCGGGAACATGGAGTGAATGTTAAACATGATTTGCGTCGCTTATAATAAATTAATATCCTGATTAACGGCTGTGATTCCGTAGTTGGTGATGCCTCGAACATCGACTTTTTATTGCTTTATTCAACACTCTTTTCAATTCTTATAAGTTTTTATTTATTTCCGGTTACATGCACTTCTATAAACAGCTAACGACAACTAACAATCCGAAGTGAAAATGCATATTTTATTATTATTTCGTTACATACGCACTCCAGTTGATCAAGATAGCGCCATGTGGAGGCATACTAATCGTGACACTTCGTGTCGTAATAGATTTATTTGCGTTCATTACTACATGCAGATTGTAGGGATGCGGCGGTATATTAATAGCATTGCGTCCTATTTAGGACAGGTTCTAAATAGGACGAATTGGATGAGAAGACTTGAATTCAAGATATTTTCTGTGTGGAGTCTCTGACTCTTGACGTCATTTTCATCCAATTGCTTGTTCAACGCTCTTGTTTAAGCTTTATTAAATCGTGTACGAGGGGCTTAACAAAGGCTTTAACCAATCTTTCACAGTACTCCCAAGTTTCATTTTGCCCTTCTTCAATATTATAGAAAATTAAATTGTTTCTGCGCGAGAAATTTTCATGTTTATCGATCAGCCTATTATTAGTTTCTAATTGATTTTTAAGTTCTATATTTTCTTGCCTTACTATTTTTAATTCACCAGCCAAGTCGTCTAAACGTTTGTCAAACTCATTTGTTGTACATAAGTTTGATATCTTTCTGTCCATGACATCGAGTTTAGAAATAACATCCTCTAGTGTGACAGGACCCGGATTTAACTCTATATTACCGATTACCAACAATATGGCAAGTACTAGTCCCACGAAGTATAAACTTTAAGTTGAGACAATTCGTTCACACTGCTTGCGGGGACACTTTAGTTGCACTCTCCAACACCACAGCCTATTCTCACACGCCAAGTTTGTGTATCTGTCCCCATGTTGTCAGAGTTCACTACGTTCAGGAGCTTCCCGCACACACAACCTCTCTCAAGGATGACTGCGAAGAAAATATCATGTTACGATATACAAATGTTAAGCCCGTGTTAAATTCTGTATGTTAAGTAGTTCAGTTGATGTTGAATTCATGAAAGCCAATTTTTCACGAACGTAAAACTCGTGTTATCCACGAAGAAGTGACTGTGATTTTAATCTAAGACAGTTCCGTTCACAGACTGTTCGGAACATCCCACACAGCACACGATGTTGAATTAAAGTTTTATAAACGTTGAATTTTGACAACGTTGTATTTGGTGACGTTGAATTATACGTTTTATCAAGGTTATTTAATAAATGTTTAAATATTGACCAGTTTAATTTAAATGGTGCTCTTAAACCTTCTAAAATGGTGGAAAGCACAACGTTGATTAAACGTTTATTCAACGTTCAATGTTTGTGAGTCTTCCTAATCTACAGACACACAGGTAATTTTATGCTTAAAATTCACTAGGTGTTATATAATATCATTTTTTCTTGATGGAAATGCACTTCTATTTCACATTCATACAATGCATACGCTAACGGTTGGTCTTTTGTTCTCTCAAGTCTTAACGGAAGGCGCTTCTTCTTTGTTTGTCTGCTGACTTAACTCCAACGGTGAAGTTTGTGCGTGACTGCTGACCAGTGCACCTCGTGTGATTTGTGCTCTTCGAGGGAGGAGGAAGATAGTGAAATGACGGACTAAGTTCAACGGACATACCTTACACACGAAGTGACCACACACATACATGAAACATACTACATTCATACAGCACACCTTTCTTACACTTTTTCAATTACCATCTTATACACTTACACATTAGTTTACTTCTTTTCACTTCTCCTATATGCCATCGTGATAGCATATTTTCCGCCAAACTTCTACCTAATTTGACCTTTCATTCCTTCTTACTTTCTACTGATCTTGTCTAAAAATTCCCGATATTGACTAAAAATTCCTAATTAAGTCTAAAAATTAATGACTTTGACTTCCTTTAGCTTTTCATTTATTACTATAATTTATTACTACTATAAGATGGGTCATTGGCCCTTAAATTTTTAACTTACTACTTGTTTTTAACTATTACAAACATTCTCAACTATTATATACTTACAAGCTAATACCTACTTTCAAACATATATGACTTTGTAAAGGACTTTCGAACATATATGACTTCATAGCAGTAATACTACTGAGCCCATAAATTGGTCCTTGTTGACCTTAGCATAGAATACAACTCCAACGGTGTGGAGGAGCCGGAAGGCAGTTTAGTTTGAGGAAGGATGAAAGTAAATATACTAGAAAAAGGGAATGACATCATGTGAATATAATGTTATTTTCCTATGTTCTATTAGTTATATGTGTTTAAGTTTTCGCCAATCCAAGGAAATCAGTAGTAAACAGGATCAAGTGATTAATTATATGTACTTTCAATACACTATATTTCAGTAGCAAAACGCACTTATACGCGATGCATAAAGTGCAAGATGTTGCATGCATTATAATATCTGTCGCACGAAGAAGATACCTGGAAATCAGTCGCGAAGAGTGTAGAGAACTGGTCCATTCTATAGTGTTAGGTTACAGATAGCACAGAAGCAGCTTATTGGTTATGTCAATAATGCTATTAACTTGCCATTGTAAACGAAAAAAAAACTTGCTTTTGTACACGTTGGTGAAAGTGTGAAAAGTATAATCGAAGAGTAGTAGCGAGATCAACTAATCAACCATAGCCCTGTTCGTAGACTATTATTTCACATTTGGAAGGTTCTCCTGGGTTCACTCCGAGCACCCTGCCCTCCTATTACCTGGACGGTATCTTCAAAGTAGGCCCTAGCCGGCTTCGATCCCACGTGCTTTACCTATGCTATCCTGCCTGTAACAAATATGCCTAAAAGCCATATATAAAATTTAAATTTAAAAAGGAGGGCGGACTGAAAGAAAAAGCCAAATAGCAACTCATTTAAGTTGCCAGGTATTGTTGTCCCCCGTGGTTATGTATAAATTCATATTAGGGTGACGGTACCAGTTTCCGTCCACTAGAGTTTTGAAGTAAATAAATAAGGCTTCTGGTTTTAGAAGAGCACAATTATTGTGCGGAAATAGTATGCATGAATATATTATATCCGCATAGTTTGCTTAATTCAGTTATAATACAAATCAGCCATATTTGAAACATCGGGTTGGATTTTGTCAAGGAGAGTTTCTCGATCAACATTAACTGATTCTTATGCGCTCATCATCATCTTCTTTTTGTTAATACCAGTCATTTAGCCACATTTGAAAGTTTTAATTTTTCAAAGATATATTCGTTTGAGAATGTAAAATGTAATCTTTGGCGTAGATGTGAGTGCAGGTGGTACAAAATCTGAAAAAAAAGTTTGGAAATCTGATGTGTTTCCATTGCACTTTTATTAGTTTCACTTTGGAAAGTGGCAATTAATATAGAATATTTTGTATACAAAGAAAATTTAAAATTCTACCAACTGTGGGAGTTTTGTTATGTTCAGCTTCTTCATTTTAAAGCCTCAGATAAAACTTTTGTGCACTATCATTTCTGATAGCTGCTTCAGGAAGTTGATTTTAATGTTGATTTAGATATTCTGGACCCATACTATTCTTTCATACAGCTAACTGACGTATACCAGCAGAGGGTTTAGAGGGTGCGGATCCCTCCAAAATTCCGATTTATTTGTAAGCTTAGCATAATTTTAGGCATAATTATATACAGCATGTTTTAAAATCACATTTACAAACTTCTGGAGGTGATTATTCAAATCAAAACGAAACGAAAGTTCCTCTGTCAATTTTTCGAAATGTGCATAGTTTCGGAGCTACAGGGTGCCGAAAGCGTGGGAAAATGAACCTTAGATGTTCATATTTCTAACACCATGAACAGTGGAGCCTTAGATGTTCATATTGATACATCGTAGTGCCCTCAAAAACTTTAAACGTAATTCATTTGAAAATGCAAATTTCAAAATTCCGCAATGGGCGCGCAAACGATTCCTTAAAGGAAGCAGGGGATTCCGCAATATTTCTGAAGTAGAGGTAGGTCGGGGACCACGACAAAGTGTGTCTCCGACAAACTGTCTCTCTTCATTTGGTTCCTTGCCCACAATGTGTCCCACCGACAAAGTGTCTCTACGGCAAACTGTCTCTCTTCTCATTTGGTTCATCGGCGACAAAGTGTTTCTACGACAACTGTATCGCATTCCTGAGGAGAGACACTTTGACGGGGTCGAACACGACAAACTGTCTCTCTTCCTCAATTTGGTTCATCGGCGACAAGGTCTCCTCCCACCAAGTATGTTTTTCTTTTATTTACTTTCAGGATGAGAAAGCAAACCATTAACACTAACAAGGGAAGAATTATTAAATTTTGCAAGAAAAGACAGCACTAACCTTTGAAGAACAATTAATTTGTTAAGGGAATGAAGACTGACAGAATCTAAAGATTTAAAAATTGTATTATGTAACTTAATACAACTCTTAAAGTAAATGGCAACAGGTACGACGAAATGAACAAATATTTCTTGGCCGAACCAGGAGTGGTTTGAAAACAGCAACAGTTCTCCTATCAACTAGTATAAACAATGATTTGTCAGAAAATCGTTACGCTTAAACAAATGAGGGATGTTTTCAATCAACTTGTAATATCACTATTGTAAAGATTCTTCCTACAGTGGACCTTCCGATTCTAGAGCACCCTCTTTTTCATTTTTGGCTAAGTCCTTGTCCGATTTTGTCTCCCCCGACCCAACCAATAGGCCGCAAGTATGTTTGCAAATTTATAAAGCTCTTATAACAGAAAACTGTCCATTTAATAATAGTTTTCTTCATTTTTATCTTTGTTTGCATTTTTAACAGGCGTTTTAACGCCTTCCCCTCTTGTCCGATTTTCTTCCTCAACGAACTTGACCTGTCCATTGAGCAAATAAACAGTATTTGAAAGTTTCAAATTGGTTCACGCGTTCGGCAATTATATTATGAGACATACAGACACACACAGAGACAGACAACACAAATGCCAATTGAGTCAACGAGGAGACCTCACTACATTCGGTCAATTAGTTTATCGATTTCGAGTCTTACGAAGTTGTCCAGAAAGAAATTGAAATATTTATGACAATATGTTATATCAGTGCTCTCAGAGTTAGAAGTCAAAATCAGCTAAGAAGAAGAAAGTATTACTAGTATAAAGGTTCTTCGAACAGTAGACCTCGCGATAAACCTGTGAAAGTTTCATTCGACTTCGTCAGTATTCATTTCTAGAGTACCCCGTTCTCGTTTTCTGGCGGCGCCCTTGTCCGATTTTGCCCAGAATCTAGAATCCTCGGGCAGAACCAATAGCACAGAATCCTCGAAGTATGTTTTTCTCCGGTCTTTCTGAACAATAGGTTTTCCATAATTTTTGAGAATGTAAAATGTGGCAAGTTTTACATACAGCGATTCTTAACATACTGAAAATAAATTACTTCAGCTTCATTCTTTAATATATTTAGAATTTACCGAGCAAGTTGGTAGAACGTTGGCTTCGCATTCGGGAACTCGTGGGTTCAATTCCCACCGTCGACCTTCCTGACTGTGATTTTCCAGGATTTCCTCTCGTTGAGTCGAACCAGTCTGGAACCCACATAGCAGAGTACACCCCTGGGACGTCCCATTTAGACCCCATTAACGTCAGATTTCTCAAGCTCCCATAGCGATGTCCTAAAGACGTCCGTGGGATAACTCTGTGGGCAATACAAACAGTTCATCCCGTATGGAGGTCCCCTGGATGTCCCCCGGAAAGCTGTGCGGGATTACCTATTTTTCTATAAATTAAATCGACCTTACTATTATTATTATTTAATTAATTATAACTATACGAAGGATATGGCGTAGCAAATAATCAAAGTTCGAATGAAAAGTGCTTGGATGAATTTGCGAAAGTGCTGTGTGTGTTCATCACGCTTTTGTTTTAAAACGCCAATTATAGCCAGGTGGCGCAACTGTCATTCAAGATTTGTTTTGAATGTTGTGTTGTTCTTTGCCCTGCTCAAATTCAAGATGTTCGTGCAAAAGAAAAGTTTGATAGCTTAGAACTAATATGATTTAGTTACTACTCATAGTTTAGAGGTAAGCATATGTCAGTTCATATTGTTAAGTGCATAGATGTTTTAAGATAGCTAGGATATTGTGTATTTATTAATTTCACGTAAATGAGCTCCTGAAGCTGAAACTGTCATTACCTTATGCCTTGAAGAACATGCTTACCTCACATTAAATGAGGGGAAAGTAACATTAAGTAAAAATGATAAAATTTTGTTATTGTAACATACACGGAAAGATCAAGACACCTGCCGTGCTCAGCATTTGACGGTGGGCGTATGTATACGTTTACTGAATTGCGTATGATAAAAAAATCCAATCTGAATTTGCTTTCAGTTTAAGGCGGTTAGGTATCTTTGGCTCAGAAGGAATGGATGATGATAGATCGATATTTCAGTAGGTGATGGAAACTTAAGAGATTATGATCAGAAAGGAAAAAATAATGCTTGGTAGTCATTTAACATGCACCTCCAAATCAAGAATGTAGATAACTGGTCCACCTTAAGCTAATGCACGAAAATAGTTTCGTTTAAAACTGCCGATGGACAAGAAGGCTGTAAAAGTCAGTGTGTAGGTAGCCCGTGAGAAATTTTCTAATTTCGAAATATCCGACAATGTGATTATTACGAACCACCATACAATTCGCATTCGAAAGGTCGTGGATGTTCGGCCACCGCCGGCCCATCCTACTGCATGATGAGTTTTTTCCAGGGGTTTCCCCTCAGTCACACCAGGCAAACGCCAGGATGGTACCTACAAACAGACTCTAGATGGCTACCTTGCAACACCTTCCGGGCTGAGCCTGAGATTCCTAAAGGCCTTAAATAAATTAAACACTAAGCACATTTCAAATAACTGCTTGGCATGTTTTGTTTGTCATGTTGTGCAAATAGTAAATTTGTTTGCTAATCCATTAATGAAAAACCACCTAGGCCTAAATATTCTAACCTAACCTACACTCAGTAATGAATACCTACCCTTCCCTGTGCGAGTTTTCGGGGTGCAGATAGTGCAACTGGACTTCAGAATTGTGAAACGTCATTTGTTCGTTCATGAACCAAAACCTTACTCTGCAAATTAATGCACTACGCATATAAATTAATTATACAAGTGTTTTTCTATTTTCACACTCTACTATTTACATGCATTGCATGACCGAAATATTTTCGTTGCCTTTGTCTACGATTTATGACGAACTATATTTATTTTGCCACGAATATGAACTATTTATTTTACCTTTCCATGCACCCACTACAGCCAGTTAGGTAGTCTGTGACAGGATAGAGAAGTCAGGTTAGATGTTTTAATAATTACGTAGTCTTGCTGCTACCACAGGCTATTTATTATAAGTTGCTATTCCATTTATGCAGCAATCAAATCCCACGACCGTACTATTTACGTTCACTTTCTGATTTACGGAACACTATTTTGTCCCGAATGTTATTTACGCACCCACTATAGGTTAGTGTATGCCTGAGAAAAGTCCGGTTAGTTTATTTTTTTCTTGTTAGGATGGGTTGATAAAATAAGATAAAATTAATTGTATGGGCGGTAACAGCACTATGGCGAACGCCCGTCCCGATACAGGGAAGCCCCTTAACATTGTCACATCGGAATATAGCTGTTATTTCACTAAAATAATAAGAGCATAAAAAAGCTGAAGAGAGTAAATTTCTTCAGAAACATAAAAGAATGGTAAAAACTAAAGATGTAGAGAGTCTTTAGCATAAAAGGTAAAAATGTGAAGGCTGTAATTGGGCCTTCAAAAAATAAAATAATACTACATAAAATTTAACAGCTAACCAACACAATCATCTCAGATAGACGGAGATAAACCTGTCTCGCGAACAAACGTAAGAACTCTCCGCAACATACCTGGTTCATCCCCTAATAATGACGCCATGTCATTGGGGATGTTATAACGTTGTCTGAGATGATTATATCCGGGACAATCTAAAAGCACATGACGAATACTTAAAACCCATCCAATCGTCGTAACAAATAACCGTGGGTGAGGCGACTGTAGACGACATAGACGACGTAGACGACATAAAAGGACTTCTTCCCGCCTACTATCTCGGCAAGATGATTTCCATGGAGCAATAGTTACCTTAATTTCTTTCAATTTATTAACAGCTACGTCATCCCATCGTCGCTGTCATTCATTCCGTGCAACCTGTCTATAATATATCAGCATGTCCTGAAATGGAACATGATGAATATCAATGTTAGCTCCTAAAGAGGCCTCACGAGCAGCTTCGTCTGCCAATTCATTACCATGGATACCAACATGACTTGGTATCCACGAAAAGACAACCTCACCACCGGCAGAGCAGATGGCGTGTGTCTTACATAGAATATCTTGCACGAGCGGATGTTTAGAATACATATTGTCGAGGCTTTGGACAATACTCTTCGAATCTGTACAAACAAGGATGCGGTTGAAACCATGAACAAGACTAAAATCCAAAGCCATTAAAAGAGCACATAGATCAGCAGTAAAAATACTGGCTTTGGGATTAAGACAAAATTGGGTTAGGATGGGTTGAATTATGTTATGTCTAGTTTCTAACTTCTTGTGCATAATTGCTAATGAAATTGTCGTTATTGGGTCACCAACTTTTTTTTCTTGGTTAAGGATAATGTAAAGCAACAATCTCCAACAAGAGATGGCAGCACTATCTCCGTATATGTCTAATGCATTTTTATCGTTTCACGAAATTTCAATGCTCCTACTACAAAATCCAGTCTAGAGAGTTGTAGCTTTAAGGGAAGAAAATTCATAACCAATTCAAGAGTTCGATCATTGCCGAATTTTAATTTTCTTTTTTGTTCATTGTTGAGAGAGCTTTATTGTTATAGTTTTTGATATTCACAGCAACAAAGCGATTTCAACAATGAAGAAAAACGAAAATTAAAAATTGGCAATGTTGGAACTCTTGAACTGGCTATGAACTTTCTTCCCTGAAAGTTTGAACTTTCTAGACTTCCATTTGTAGGAGTAGCATTGAAATTTCGTGTAACGATAAAAAATACATCAGACATATACGGAGATAGTGCTACCACCTACTATTGGAGATCTTTGCTTTACTTTAACCTTATTGGTTTTGAATAGTTCCGGTTCACTGCTACAACTACCAGTGATTCTACTCTGTGACATTACCTTAACAGATTCAATTCACCGCTACTTGGAGTAGTGAATCGGAACTGTGAACCGTGTACCCATTTATCTGTATTTGTTCCACGATTTCTGACCGTTTGTCGCCAATGCTATTTGAAATCGGTGTGTGGATCAAAACGTACAGTAGTTCTATAAACATCATTGGTTAAAACCAGTGCGTGGAAAAAAAATGTGGTAGGTATTCCGAACTAATGGCAGTAAGGGGAATAAACGTATTGCAATTTCATGATGTGACGTACTTAAAGGTTCATTTGTTGTCAACGCTATATTTGAATTCAATCTATTTATGTCCTTTTGGCATCTTCGGCTCAGGCCGAGATATTGTAGTTCTAGGACGAGGAGGGTATTGGCCAGGACGTTTCTTAAGGTATCGTCCCGCATTTGCCTGGGGAAACTGTGTACGATATGTTGTGAAATCATGTGGGAAGGATTGAGTACTATATAAACAAATGAGTCACATCAACAAGCATCGTTTCATTGCACTTGCTTCAGTCAAGGAAAGTAGAACTTATTAGGTATGCCATTCGTGGATGAGTAATCGATGATACCATCTATGGAGAGTTTTGCCATGACGGCACTATACGAACCCCAACAAATTCGTCTGCTAGCGAGCGTGTTTTTAGCATAGCTTAGTAAGTAAAGTTTATTTTTTTTAGTTATTGTGTTACATTCATGTTCAGTGTATTAAAGTACTTTGAAAGGATATACAATAACTGTGATATTTTCTTTGTGATCTCTGTTTTATTTAAACAATGAGTAATCATAATAACTGTGCTGTTGCAACATAAAAACAATCTCGTTGCCAACCAAACTGCAGGTGGAGGGGAAGCTACTAAAATATTGTTGGAGACATGGGTCGTGATATATTTTTAACTCAGGGATTCTGCCAAAGTTATTCTCAGTTTAGAGGGGTGGTGGTGTAAAGTCAAAATTGGGAGGGTCTAAGTGGAGTTGTACACGGTTTCTATCGATTCTTGACCGCAAGGGCTCTCAGTTTTGGAGAGCTCAGGGGGTAAGCCGGAATCCCTGTTTTATCTCCTTTTATACACATAAAATTAGATTTTAAGGTGTAGTCGGACCAAGAAATTTTCCGTGGGGAGGGCCTGTATACTTGTAGGTTAATTTGTAATATGATAGCTGCTCAAGTATTACGTAAGTTCTTTTTAATCATTTAGACCCCCATTGAAAGTAAAAATAAGGAGATAGCCTCGTGCTTAAGATATGTCAAATTTCGTTTCGTTATTGGCCTGAGCCTCAGATGCCTAAAGGCTTAAAAATAAATTCAGTTCAATTCTTATCGTTATTTTGAAGTCCAAAAAAGTTTCAATCTTTAAATCTACACTAATATAATTGTAAGTGAATCTTACGTAATCATATTGCTCTGATCCTCTTCCCTCAAATGTCCCGGGTTCGAGTGCCAACAGGGGCATGGGTGTGGATTTTAACAGCTAAAGGCGAATCGTGACGGATTGAACTCCAAAGTTACTAGACTGACCCATATAAAAATAAAGTTGACCAAATTTTTCTGATCATCTTCCCCTATTGTCAGATAATATAAACAAAACTTGAACCCCCATTGAAAGTTTACGTAATGTACTTAAATGACGCCTTATGTGTTTGCACGCGCCCGCGCGCGCGCGTGTGTGTGTGTGTGTGTGAGAGAGAGAGAGAGAGAGAGAGAGATTTAAAAAATAGCATGCACATTGATCGTAAACCTAATAGCCTAGGTCACAAATATTGGCCGAAAGGAAGTACAGATATGTTTATTCTTAACTGAAACAAGGCTAGCACCATTATTATATCTACCTCTCTATTGCAATGAAATATTTCTAAAGTTGATATTAAGGTCCTAAAATCAATTTTGTTAGAGTCCCATAAGTTAAAATAAAGTTAACAGAAATATTTGTCTTACTATTTAGAATACGTAGTTTATTTTTATGCAGTTTAATAGTCTACACTCATTATTAGAAACATGAAAGTTTTAAAAAAGTGTTTTTTCATAACCAAATAATGATCAGGTGTAAAATTTCTTTTATATCCATCGTTATCATGGACTTCCTTATACTCTCGCTACAAGCACAAACTCATCGGTCTGAGCCGGCCGGGTGGCCGAGCGGTCTGCGGCGGTAGGCCATCGGCTCGAAGGTCCCGGGTTCGAGTCCCGGCAGGGGCATGGATTTTAACACTTAACAGCTAAAGGTGAATCGTGACGGGTCGAAGTCCAAAGTTACTAGACTGGCCCATATAAAAATAAAGTTTTTATCATCGGTCTGTATAGTGATGTCACGCGCCTTCCAGCCAATGGCTACTGTTTTCCTGAAATCTCGCTCTTTGGCCCCCTCTGGCTTCAGTCATGTGGTATACAGGCTGGAAGTGGATGTTGGCGCAAAATAAATCGTCTTAAACTGATTTCTTCGAAGATCCTATAACTTTCTAGTTGTAGGAACCTTCCATGGCGTCTCCCTTTCTTATCAGGGACTCCGCAATTGCCTTTCAAGAGCAACTTGGTGCTGGGCTTGGTGTGAGGTCTCTCATGCTGCCGGATCTGCTCTGCTTTTAACAAAATAAACTGGCAGTGCGGCAGGCGGGGTGTGAGGATCTCACAGAACCAAACAAGGAGAACATTGACTGCATGGGGAAGCACCAAGAATCAATCTACAGATCCACATGGAGGAGTTTACCATACCGAAGAACACAAGGTAATATTTTCATTGTTTTTATTTTGAATTTTATATGTGGCCTTTAGGCATTATGGCTCAGGTTGAGAGAGAGTACAAGGAAGGAGTCTGTCAGGGTCTAAGCTCAGGGTACCATCTCGGCTTTTGCCTAGTGTGACTTTCTTTCTCTTTGACACTGTCTAGGCTGATCATGTAACTTGAAAATTGGTTCCACACGAGTCCGAAAGCTCAGAAAAAAGTTACGATATTTCCAAGATTGTGATCATAGATGAATTATAAAGTAAGTGTTTGGACTATACCATGACCCGTACACGTGATATAATTTTATTGGTTCACTTAATCCAAGTCTTCAGCCTAATTCGCTGTTTTAGGTCAATGGCTAATGTTGCCTCAATCCAGAGAGAGGAAGATGCCCGAGACCCTTGAATGTGCCATTACGTCACTAAGCTAGTAAAACCGGAAAGCGGATAATATCAGTCAGTTGGATCCTGACTGTGCTTTCCCATGAATTTCCCCTCAGTTATGCCAGGCAAATGCCATGATGCTATCTTCAAAACTAGGCCCTGGTCTACTTCGTTCCCATATTCTCTCATGTGCCCCATCCCAGCCTTGCCAAAGGTGTTTAAAGGCCATAAATCAATTCTGTTCATAATCAGTTGGGTTTTCCCAGTGGTTCTCGGCCATAAAATGATGTCCAAGGGAGATATATTCGACTATCCTGTATACATCAGGGAAATTCCACAAGTTTTGAGAATAGTCATGGAGTTTTATGCAGAAATATAAAATTGTAAACAGCGTTTCAAAAATTACTAAGTAATGTATATATACATATATATGCTTCGTCACTTTTGGACTAGTTGGTAAACACTCAGACAAATTATATTTATTAACTCTCAGTATTTCAGTTATATTCATTACTGTATGTAATGTAGTTGTATGAAAATAATAATGTTCAGTTATGTCGGTCAGTGAAATATTAACAAAATCAAGGAAATTCAGAAATGTTTATCGTTAGTCACTCTGTATTAAGTAGATGTTCTTATAAACACTAGCTGCATTTCTTGTTGTAAGCTTTCAATCATAGAGATACTCAATTCACTACTAGTGAAGTTATATTATTAGCAATTATATTTTAAATCTTATAAAATTTTCTTTCTTGGAATTGCTAATAATAATTAAGTTAATGCTAAAAAATATAATTATAACAACAATATACAATAACCTCACGTGGCTCTATATACGTGATATCGTTAATACCATGTCAGCAAAAGCATTTTTATTTCCTCCGTGTCCTTTTTTTGCACCCGAGTTACCCAGGCTGTACTCTTAAAGATTTCAAGCTGGAAAGTGAATAACTGGAAAGTTAGAATTTCTAGCGTGAAAACTTTAAGAGTGAAGCCTGGGCAACCCGGGTGGAAAAAAGGACACAGAGGAAATAGAACGCTTTTGCTGGCATCTGGTATTACCGGTAGCACCTATAGAGTGGTACAAATAGCCTTCAATATTAATTAATTTACATACAATAAAATATCCCATTATAGTCCCATCTTTGTCCTAAAAGGATCCCAAAAGTACGTCCTAGGGATCATCCCGGGGCGGACATTTGGAGGTCCCATGGATGTAAACGAGATCTAAACTGGACTTCCCACGGACGTCCCGATATCCTGCCAGGAGATCCGTCGTACATCCCTGGGACGTCATTTTGCTATGTGGGAATGGTCGAACACTACAAACTGTCTCTCTTTCTCATTTGGTTCATCGGTGACAAAGTGTCTCTCCGACAAACTGTGTCGCATTCCTGAGGTGGAACACTTTGACAGGGTCAAACACGACAAACTGTATCTCTTCTTATTAGGTTCATCGGCGACAAAGTGTTTCTACTACAAACTGTATCGCATTCCTGAGGAGGGACATTTTGACAGGGTCGAACACGACAAACTGTCTCTCTTCCTCAATTTGGTTCATCGAAGATACATTTTGTCGCCGACAAACTGTCTCTCAAAATCAGGTCCACTTTGTCGGGGAGACACTTTGTCATCGTCCCGGTAGGTCGACATGAGCATCAATTAAAAAACTTCCCGTGTGAGTAAAAATGGCACATCACCCCCAGCACCAATCGGGCAATAATACTCAATGTCCTTGATAACAAATATATAAAAAATTCGCCGGCCTGGTAGCCGTGTGGTTTGAGGCGCTAAGCCAGCGAATCAAAGGTCTCGGGTTCGAATACTGCCTGGGGCACGGATGTGAATTTTAACTAGCATCGCATTCATAATCGTGACGGGTCGAAGTCAAAGTTACTAAAAATGGCCCATACAAAACAAAATTTACAAATAAAACGTTCCATGAAATTATGCAATTCTTACTCCTGCTTGTTATGCAACCACTGGTTTCCTTTGAAAATCGTTCGGTGTGTGGAATCTCGTTGAGATATCAACGTGGCGCAAACGAATTGTTTTCTGATGAAAACCGTCCCATTCATACACACTCTGACCATCTTTACTTCAGAGAATTTCTGGGAATCCCCTAATATTCCATTGGGGGAATCCCTTGCGCACCCATTGCGGAATTTTGTAATACGCATTTTGGGAAAGTATAGATTTAAAGACTTTGACGGAACCATGCTACCTCAGCTCTACTTTTCGTGATGTTAGATATATGAAGCTCTGAAACTACATCTTTCTAAAATTTGTCTGAGGAACTTTCGTCTTGTTTTGATGGAAGGAATCACCCCCAGGAGTTTGTCAGTTTAATTTTGAAAGAGGTTGTGTTTGTTATCTAGTTTCATATCCAGATCCTCTTTGAACCTCTCCCAAATCCGTGAAAATTCTAGGAAAAATTCGGGATACATGCATGAAAGAGCATATCTAATACTGAAATTAAAAAGTATTCCGTACCTCATTTTCTGGATTTTTGTAAATATTTTCATAGATACTTCCAAACTCAAATATAATGCGACTTGCTTTGTATTCCTTCAGACAATTTGCTTTAGCTCTTGAAAATTTATAACTAGGGTTCCCAGGTGTCCCGTATTATACGAGATTTCCCGTATTATGAGGTAAGAAATGCTGTCCCGTTTTAACAGCATACGGGACGCCTTTTGTCCCGTATTTAAACACTTCGTTTCTATTGTGATTACAACGTTGTCACTTGCGTTTACCGATTCTGTCCTTCAATCGAGTCTGTGAAATTTGACTTCCTCAACTGGATGTGTTAGCTGCTTTCATCAGCATCACTGAAGCATTTTATGACTAGAGTGGTGTTAATACTTTCAAGATACATTTGGAAGGTAATTATAATAAATATTATTTTTGTTTTGAAAAAAATCATTAATGCTTTACAACTCCGAGATGGTTAAGCTATTAATTTGGTTGATTTTCGTGGTTTGAAAATGACAGTGCCAAAGA
>JAGDQP010035949.1:0-19301 GCA_022664845.1 Lepisma saccharinum | reverse complement strand
AAAAACTAAATCAGAATATGTCCTGCTAAAAACTGTAGGATGTGAGTGCTGGGCCCTACAGGGCCGGAAGGCAGATTAATGGCGACAGGAGCTATAAGTTCCGGAAATGCTAAATATATCTGTTGGAATACGTTTTTTCTACATGGAGATTCAATTATGAAACGCATCTATTTCACGATAGTAGAATGTACGTTTAACCATCTACTGCTTTTATTCACATTTCAGAATTCCTAATCCATTATTTATATAAAATACTGTCCGATAGTCATTTGCTCCGCTTGACAATATTAACACATTTAAATATTTTTAGAAACAAGAAAATAAGCCATTTTTATGATTAATTTTGTTCCAAATTGTGCGAGTTTCCATATACCCCAATACAGTGCTCGAATTCGAATTTTGAATTTATTTTAAGGCCTTTAGGCAACTATGGCTCAGGCCGTATGGATGATGATGGGATGAATTAGTGGAATGAAGAAATTGGGAGGAAACGGGAGCATCCCGAGAAAAACCCAGGCACACGGTGTTTGTCCACCACAAAATCCCCATGGCATGAGCAGGGATCGATCCGACGACCACTAGCGCCAGAGGTAAGCGCTCTACCAACTGAGCCATCGTGGCCAATTACAATGTCTGATTTGCCGGTGGGAATACCGGGGAATTTTCCTGGTGCATGCGAATTTCATCTCAGGTTATTGATTTTGAGTATCACCCCAATCAGGGATAAAATCTATCTATTTTCACCAAAAATGTAGTATGTTCAAACTTGTAGGCATCCACTAGTTTTAGGATCCCCCTTCGTAATTTATAAGTATAACAAATCGGACACTTCGTCAATACTGTGGAACAACAGGAAAGGAGTAAACGGATGGTGCTGCCACCAAAGGAAAAGTTTGACAGTGATAAAAAACCTTTACACGAGTGATAAGAAAGAGAAGAAGCTCGAGTATGTTGCTCCATTTTCGATAGATTTCACGAAATTACAAGAAAATCAGAGAAGTGGCTAATATTTTGAGAGATACGCCCGCCAGATGACTCTTGATTTTCTGAAACATTTTCAATTCAGTCTCTTTCAATTAAAAAGCACATTCTAACTGACATATTTAGCCGTTCCGGAACTTTTATTACTTCTCATCACTGTCTGTTTTCTTGCCCTATATGGACCAGGACTCATATCCTACAGTTATGAGCAGGACATATTCGGATTTATTTTACCCGTTTATACAGAATCTGCAATAAAACTGGGATTGCCATTTAAAAAAAATCAAAGTCGGGGCCGCAAAGGACCCCACACAGTTTGATTGGCTATCCCATCCGATAGCTCTGTTGTTTTTCTGAAACCTGTGTCTCTTTCAAATTACCAAAACGCATTCCAACCGAGATATTTAGCCGTTCCTTAACCTTAAAAATTTTTCACCATTCATCTACTTTCCGGCCCTGTAGGGCCCAGGACTCACATCCTACAGTTTTAGCAGGACATGTTCTGATTTTTTTTTTTTTTTTTTTTTTTTTGTAGATACAGAATCTGCAATAAAGGATGGGGATTCCAATTTAAAAAATCAAAGTTGGGCCCCACACATTTCTGAGATAGCCCATCCGATAGCTCAGTTGATTCTCTGCAACTTTTGTCACTTTCAAGTTTTCAAAAAATGCATTCTAATCGAGATATTTAGCAGTTCCGGAACTTTAACAAGCACTGTATACGAAGAGACCGCGTCCAAACTTTACTCTTTTTTTTTTTCAAACGCAGCTAATTTTTTGTGTGGTAATCTCTTTGTGGCTGACCTACTACCTGTGTACGAAATTTGAAGTAGGGTTTCGGGGTGATCTGAATGACCCTTCCCTTGTTAGGTATACTAGCTCAGAACCCCTGGAACCGTATTGATTGGTTCAGTGTTGCCAGTCGATTTTCTATTAGAAAATGTTGGATTTGGTTCCATACAGTTAGACCTAGCTGCACCAAATTTGGCATAAAGATTATTTGACAAAATATAAAAACGCTTAGAGAGCCTACGGTGCCAAACAACACACTTCGCAGTGTTGCCAGCCTATTTTCTACAAAATTATATATATTTTTTACATTGTTTCCATTATTTTAGTAATAGCAGCACGGAACTTGGCATAAACATTATTCGACACAAGTACTGCGAATTTTCCCGAACCTTAGCACGGCAGTTGTCAGTGTTTCCAACCTATTTTGTAAAAATTAATGCTTGCGCGGCTAAAATGTTAGCAAAGTTCTTTGCAATTATTAGTAGAATCGCAGCTTTAACTTCTTTTAAATTAATTGATTAACGAGCTTTATAATTGCTTTATTTTTAATTACTAACATTCTGTTGATTGCTGTTAGTACAAAATATATGCATTGTTATTGATTGCAAAGTTAAAAAAGAAAAACCTTTAACAACAAGTAAACACTTGTTAATTATTTTTGCTCAGGGCAACGAGCAACATAATGTTAGTTTGGCTGCCGCTCTATGGACATTAAACGTAACATATTGACGTAAAAATAATTTCTCATTAAGTATATAACATTATTATTAATATTATTATTGCTGTGGTGTAGTACTGTAGAGACAGTAACGTAGAAACAATGGAAAAGAAAACAATCCACTCTATTACTACACTATATCTTTAAACGTCTGGCAATCTGTTTATTTCCTTTGAAAGAATTCTATTATTTCATTTCAATTAGGGGAAAGTTGGAGAAAACGCGCATGTGTAACTTAAATTGACTGTAGCGTGTATAATAAGCAACTAATCAGAACACGTTTCGGCTCAAATGAAACTTGCATCCTTCTACTAAACAGGGATATAGTTAAATATTTCAGTGCTCTTTCATTTCTCCTGATATTTGCATTTTAAAAAAAAAGTTAGTTTTCTCCTTTTTGTCCTATTAGTGTGACAGAATGGGGTAGTCTCCAAAATCAAGAGTAAATTTCATTGCACACCGAAATTCATTAACATAGCTCTATTTTCTCTGTTTCCGAGTGCAGAAGTTACAGGAACAGTGATAATAATATAGGAAGATAAGGTTTCAATAAATAAAAATACTGTAAAAGCTAAATAAAAAATTGTTGAGTTTTGTTTTTGATAAGTAATACAAAAACAATGCAAAATAGTTCTTAACATTTCCAAAACGATGCTTCTTTCTATTGCTTAATAACAACATTTTTAAGTGTTTCAGAAAATACTGACCTAGAATCTTGATACAAATAGCGAGCCCCATTCTAACAGTCCTTCCCCATTTCTTCCGACTGCCTAACTTTCAAGATTTCAAGATGGCTCTGTTCAGCAAGTTGCACAAGCTTAAATAAACTGGCACTAAGTAACTGTAAAATAAGGTGTACCATCTATATTTTACAGTCCAGGTTTAACAAATCCACAAACGAGTAAGAAACTTTATGCAACAAAACTACTACATTTTTGAAACAAAATCTAATCGAAGGCACGCTATCTGCGAAATTATCACGTCAACTGACGGAACCGCATCCAATAAGTAATTCAACTCTCAACCGCTAGATAGCATCATCAGTCCGACCTGAGGGTGTTCATGTCCCCGTTTTGATAAGCTTCCCTTACATTAAAAAACTACGTTCACCTATTCGGAAAAGGATGAAGAATGAGGAATCCTGATTTTAATATTCTTAATGAAATCTCTCAAAGTTTTTTAAAGTTCTATCCTTTTATATAACTACGAGTTCATTTTCAAGCCCACACATTGTTAAAAATTTTGTAAACGTTGTTTGAGAATCCTCAGTAAAGTTCCACAAAAATTTTGAAGTGTTTCATGTTGTTGTATTGAAATCAAGGATAAGCCAGAGATTTTTCTCGTATGCTCAGGTGGATATTTTCAGTTTATAGTTCTGCGCATGCGCAGAATGAGAAAATGGCTTCTTATCGTAGTCGTGCATGCAATTCTGATTACGTGTTTTCTGCCGCCATCTTGATTACTTCTTAGTTTAACAGTAATGTAAATATGTTCAGTGAATGAGAATTCCTAATCCTATTTGACAAATACAAAACTGATTAAAATGTGGCGTAAGTCGTGGGATTAACTTAGTTTATGTCTTCTGAGTTCAAGCAAACGCACTTCAGGCGCTTTATACTGTTTCTATCTATTGTTTCCTAATGACTGGTAGTTTAGTCCAGTTGGTATGACAGTGCATTTTTACCTAAACAACCTGTGTTCAAATCTCTTTTAAGACCTTTCTTTTTTTTTCTCTCTTTTGCTCCCAACATTCCTGAAAACTGGTTTTTATTAGACAACTTACTGAAAATTCCCTGGCAGGTATGATTGCCTAGCTTTTTCCAGGAATATTTCCTAAAAATTTTAACAGTGCAACTTCCACACGTACTAACAGATGAAATAATTGAAGCTTACGGCATTAATATGAGCTGTTATTGCTTTAAATGTAAGTAGTTCAATTACCAGTATGAAGTCAACACTATCATAAAGAAATTGTTGGTAACGAAATTTCTAAGATCAAACTTTTCTGTTACTGCCATAGATAAAGAAATAGTCATGCATTCAGGTTCATAACCTATTTTTGTTTTTGGTAGAAATGAGAAGTTGAATTTTTACTGCAGGTTGAGTGATTTTCCGTTTTTGTCAAGAGAATTCGCAATAATATTTAATTGAAACCACGCTTAAGGATAATTAGGGACCTTTAAATATAAAATTTGAGTTGGGGACTCTCATAAACGCTTCATGTTTCTCCAAGCTTCTGAGCAGTGATGTTTACTTTTAAACTAGATTCTGGTCGAATTTCTTACAAGAATATCTCCTCCTCCCTATCCGGGAATCAGCCGAAGTTGTCTAATGGCCATAAAATAAATTCAAGTTCCAAAACTTCCCAGACTTCCTTATAGACCTTTGGTTGCTGATCATTGAACACACTAAGTGCGACACGGCACTTTGGATCAAATCAGCGGAATGCATAGCACGAGGTCATGAAGTCAACAACTCAGGTCCCTGTCAACAAGGTCATGGGTGTCCATTAAAAGCAGTGACTCGAGTTCACTTTAGCAAAAGTTGTAGATCCAATTCTTAAAAGCTCATTAACTCGTAATATAAAGAATGTTAATAATGATGATGTAATATGAAGAACGTTAATAACAACTCAATGCCAACCACATGCTACTTGAACCCACCTACTTTTGATGTAGTGAGCTTCCATGTTTAAATTGGACATCATCACTAAGCAATATTGATGGTTGTATTAAATTGAATCCTGTTTTATGGACTAAACTGGAAATATTTTAGGTCTAAGTTCTACATGTTTTAAAGATAAGGTCCCTCCGGGATCATTATTTCGTGGGTAGTGATGGTTATGGTTAAGACACCATCCGATATTCACCTCGTGAAACTGAGGATGACTTTGAAAATCCTCAGGCAAGGTGATCGGCCATTTTGACGATCGCAAGTCAGGGATGCGATATAACATAACTAGCACAAAGGAAAAGTTGCGAAAGGGAGGATCTGGACTTAACACGATTAAAAAAGGTTCCAGTCAGTCTGCCACAGGATGATTTGCCAATAATTTCGTAAAGAAAAAGAAAATGACGATTTGCCAACAGTGTTTAACCTGGGGAGACAATTTGCCACTGGACTAGTTTGCCTATTATTGATGATGACACGTGTTCTTTCCAAAGGTCGATCTTCAGCCGAAGGTCCTTGGGCAAGGTGAATCCATGGTGATTTGCCATTGCCTTCCATGATGAAGATGGTGTCCTAAGGACGGGCTTTCATTTTAACGTGAGTTCTAAACCACGAGCCCCCAACAGGAATCGAACCCAGGACCCCTTGATTACAAGGCAGTGAACATTGCCACTTACCCACAGGGGAATATTGCATATTATTAGAATATTGTATTTTTTATTAATCACTACGGGCAGTGGTGTAGGTAAGGAAGAGAACATGGGGTATATATATCCTCCCTTGACACAATTTATATATGGACTTGAGAAAAGATAGTGGTTCCGCAAAAGAGAAAGAAAATTACGTCTGGAAGCATATAATTGGTTAGTTTACTGAGAAAATAAGTGGATAAAGGATCTTATCATGCATTCTGCTTTAGTTTCACAATCACTGGCACGTAATTTTTAGGATAACTGCAGCAATACAGACGAGCCTAGGATCTTTCGGTGCAGGACTTTTCGGCGCACGAACATTCAGGTGTCAGGATACGCGGATAAAGACAGAAGGAGTTTTTTCACCGGAGCTGAAGTCGATCGAGTAGTTAAGTAGGTATACCTGAGAAACGGACAATGGTAACTGGAGAATATTGATCTCAGATTCTCACCGATGACAACAGAGAAAGTAGAAGCGATCGTATTATCTGTTTCCTATGAGGAACTCAACTACGTTTGCTAGCACAATCAACTGTGTGGTACATGAATGGAAATTTCGAAATGTGTCCTAAGATAATTTAGACAGTTATACGTTATTATTCAAGCACCTTTGAGGATCAGTTCTGTTACATGTGCGTACAACTTTCTTGAATTTGAAAAGAATTTTATTTATAGCCTTTAGGCATCTAAGGCTCAGGCCAGATCGGAATATGAGTGGGAAAAGGATTCAGGAAGGTGTGGCTGAGGAAAAACCTCAATCAGGATGGTCGATCGCTGGAATCGAACCCAGGACCTCCCGAATGCTACACCAACACTCTACCGCTGAGCTACGGCGGCTCGGTGTACAATTCTCTTGTCGATAAATCACAAAAGGTAGACGAGGAAAAAGTGATAGTTTTATCGTCTCCGAAATAGAGCATGTTTCAATTTTATTTATTATTATTATTATGGTGAATTGGCAGTGTACGTGTTGTCATATCGAAGTTCTCATTACCGCAATTAAAAAGTCGCCCAGACAAAAATAAAAAACTGCTACTTCACTGTAGTAGGCCTAAATAGAATTGAAGAAAAGAGGGAGATCGTTCTCGATGGGGGTGTCAGAATTCCTATAGATTATTTCAATGACTCACAAAATTACCGCAGAGTTATGCAAATTGTTTCGGATTTCGATATGGTCACCTTCCACCATTATTTGCTCCAAGTATGTGGTCTGTTTATCATGCTGTGGTGGATGGAGAAGGTACAACAACTAACAATCTCACAGAAGGCTAGAATCGAAAATACCAAAACTTTAATTGTCATGCATATCCATTTCTGGAATTCAGAGGGACGACACTCTCACTGCGACCTTTGTAAACCATGCAGAAAGATGTGACGTTCCAAGGTTCCAAAGAGGTAAATGATCTATCAAATATCTTTCACAGAGAATACGAAATTTAACCACTGAATTTTCCACTGATTCTACAGATATTATACAATATCTTTGGGACACTATGTACGATTTTAAATGTATTGTTTATTGATTATGTTTCCATGTATTTCTAAAATTTATCTACTCATAGTATTTGTAAATTTATCGATAGCCATACTTAGTGTTTTCGCATGTTTCTCTTCAAACCAATAAGAAACAAGTATCTACTGTAATCTACGCTATTTTGTGTGTAATAGCCATTATGTTTATTTTCTTGTATTGTATATTTTTAAGGTTAGTATAACGCAACGCTTTCTACCGCTACCGCCACTGTAACTACTACTACTACTGCAATCACTGCTATGACAACAACAATAACTACTACTACTAATATTATTATTACCATTAAATGTTTGTAGTATTAGTTTCCAATACTTTACGTATTGTAAATAAAATTACGTTACAACAATACAAATGTGAATAAAATCTATTAATATTTCCGAAGTTGAAATGGAGGCAACTCCTGATTTTTTCTGTACATCAAGCCTCTCTACGTACAGATACAATTGATATTAAAGAGTGAAAAGTATGTGACTGGACCGAGGATCGAACCCGGGACCTTTGGGGGTTACCGTCCCAATGCGCAGTTGGTGGCGCATTGAGACGGTAACCGAAAGGTCCCGGATTCGATCCCCGGTACAGTCATATACTTTTCACTCTTTCATATCTATTAATATTTATTCACTCACCAAAGTACTCGCCCCTTGGTGTAGGTTGAGTAAACTAATTTGGTAACACAAACAGTCGCAATACTACTAGTACTAATACTATTTCAACTACTAATAATAATACTACTTTTACAACATTAAATTATTAATAACATTACATTTAATCTGCTTTAAAACATTAAATCTAAATATTTCTGGTTTACAAGAACCGAAATTTGAATTTAAAAATCTAAACTTAATTATTTATTTCTGACTTAAAAATAGAAACAATGTATTTATTTCGTTGTTTAAAACAACTAAATTACTGTTTTTATTAAAACTCCTTTTATGCATCTGCGTTCTACGGGCGTACAAGAAGAGAGGCTGCAGCGCGTTTTCTTTTGCTGCAGTGTGTTTCTTACATGAATTAGGCATACCTCTGAGCAAATGGACTCTGGAAAGCCTGGCAACACTTGGACTTATCAATATGTATGTAAATAAAGGTCTCAAACATGAACGCATGATCTAGAGTACGCGACAGCAGATTTACGTCATCGCAATTGCATAAAAGCACTCATTTGCTTCTATTGTTTCAGAAAACGCACTGTTTGCTAAAGTGGTTCGAAATATTTTAAAAATCGGATAACACCTTCCGATCGCGCATAGCGTCTTAATATTTCGATAAATTTTAATTGTTTTTTTTTTTATAATTTTTATAAAAATAACTACCTTAATATTTTTTTAGACGTGTTATAAAGCGGAAAACTTGCAACTGGTTCTCACAAGAAAGGAAAACGAAAAATAGTTAAAATCAGACAACATCTTCCGATCGCGCACACGCCTTACTATTTTTCGTAAATTTTAAAAATAATAGCCATTTGATATTTGAAGTTTTCCAGGTATAACACATGCCTTGATGTCATGTGGAAATATCATGATATTGCCTATTCACAGTTTTGTTTTTGTTTTGTTTTGTTTTTACTTTTTCACACCAGCTATAACACCATAGTTTATCAGATGATCTTATATATATTTAATTTCGTCACCTTTTCAATTCACACAACTGCAATGAAATATTTTTCCAGAGCTTCCACGCTATATTCTTTTTAGGCTTTTCTCGAAAACATATCGCCATTTTGTTTGGTTTATTTAAGTGTTCTCAAACAATGATTTCCACAATATAACATGTTATTTATTGGTCAGTTTTATTTTAGTCATTCGTCATTAAATTAGCATATTTTACTCCTGGTGTTTATTTTGTTCAGTAGTAAAGCATGTTACTTACTTTTGTCCCAAATCGTACGATGTGAAATGTCATTTAATTAGGATTTCAGGGAGTGATTTAAGAATATATTTATACCATTATTTGGTTTCGAAATAGAGAGATTAGATTGTACGTATGCTGATGTATTTATATAAGTAGAGTAAATAGACCGATGGTTTCTTTTTTTCATTGTAGGTGACCCCTTTCCAAGAAGAAAATGAAGCGGAGGAGGAGGAGGTTTCCGACACATTGCCCACAGAGCCTCACAACACAGAGGTAAATTAAAGTACTTGACATCTTTTAAAAGATTTTTTATATAATTAACTAATTTCCTTAATTTGAAATTGTTCATAAAGTTTGTGCTAATGACTTCTTTGCAACTATTTTTGGAACTATTTTTGTGACTTAAGGAAATCAAATAGTTCTCGCCGAAAAATTACAAACTCTTGCATTAGAGTCTATTCTCTATATAATGACTCCCATCTATGTTTTTCCTTTGTAATTTAAAGCAGTTTGTGTATGTTCCTAATCAGTCAGGAATATATTTAATCTTCCTTTCTGAAAAGTAAACCCTGTCTCGCCCAGCTTAGTGGCTACATTGGAAATCATAGAGCCAAATGGATATCCTGATTGAGGTCTTTCAAAGTTTTCCTCAGTTTCACCACACTGTAAAAAGGTGCACTGTTTGTACACTTTAAATTACCACTTCTATACTTTTCCTCTTCCGCTCATTATTTGAAAATATTTTGTGTTTATTTGCACGAAAGTCAATGTGCGAATATGCGGTTTTAATAGGTTACGAAAGAAAACAAATACTTGCAAAAAGTGGGGGGAAATTTCTGTAAATATCCCGTAATATTTCAGATAAGTGTTAGTGCTTTCAGTTATCTTAGAAAAAGACATAGACCAAGTTATTGTTATTGGAAGTTTTTAGTTTGATTTACGCACATGCGCAGAAAGAGAGAACCGTTTCTTGTCGTAAACATACGTGTAACTCATCAAGTGTGTTTTCTTTATCTTGATCGGTCATTTTCGCAGAAATCGCAAACATTCTCAATCAATGACGGACTCCGATCCCTAATTGATTAAACCAAAAAGTGATGAATCGCAGCGTAATTCGTGGAAGTAACTTAGTTTATGTGTTCAGAATTTCGAACAACATATTTGTTATCCTCTGTATTTCTGTATTCTGCCAATTTCTGATTACTTACTGGCAGCTAATATGGGCAAGAAATTAAAACGAAAACGAAGATGGGCAAATTGTAATACGAAGATGGGCAGCAAAAACTGGGTTGATTCAATGGATTCATTACAAGGGACGGAATACCTTTTTTTCTTAGCATAGACCTCATAATAAAAGGTCATATAAAAAGTCTCCCCGGTTTTTTTGGTACATTTTTGAACAAAAAATTTCTTTATTGAAAATCAATTTTAATCAAGTCCATATTGACCATTATTATCTATGACCTTTTGCCATTTTTCGGGTAGCTTCATAATTCCATCGGTGTAGAACTTCTGTGGTTTTTCGTCCAAAACTTGGTCAAGTGATTTTCAGCGGCGCTTCGGTCGGCCATTTTTTTTACCATCAAGAGAGTTTTGCAGAGACCGAAACAAATGGTAGTCAGACGGTGCAAGGTCCGGGCTATACGGTGGATGCATCAAAACTTCCCAACCAAGTTCCGTCAATTTGTTCCGAGTCATCAAAGATGTGTGTATCCGCGCATTGTCATGATGGAACACAACTCCCTTTGCGTTGGCCAATTCTGGTCGCTTTTTCTGGATTGCTTCGTTCAAACGGTCGAGTTGTGCACAGTACAGGACCGAGCTGTGCACAGTACGTCCATTATGAGCTGCTGCAACCTGACGAAACCATCAATTCGGTCCTGTACTGTGCACAACTCGACCGTTCGAAAAACCAAAGAAGTTCTACACCGATGGAATTATGAAGCTACTCGAAAAATGGCAAAAGGTCATAGATAATAATGGTCAATATGGACTTGATTAAAATTGATTTTCAATAAAGACATTTTTTGTTCAGAAATGTACCAAAAAACCGCGGAGACTTTTTATATGACCCATTAGATAGACTTAGCACGCATCCCCAATTCTGGCTGCGCTAAAACTAATGGGTTTTTGTTCAGAGCACGTGATTTTGAATCCATCCGCTAGGTAGCTCTGCCATAGACGTCATATTACATGCTAAGCATGATATCTATTATGAGGTCTATGCTCTTAGTAAGGGTCATCTATCACTAGACTGCTGTTAAAGTTTCAGCTATCACGTCGTTTCATTTCCATAGCAATAAACTTTTGTTTATATAGAAAAAAATAGAAAATGAAAAAAATGAGTTTCGTGCGGTGATTAAACACTCCTATTTAAAAGGTTTAACACCGAAAGAAATCAAAACCGAGTTGGATGAAGTCCATTGCAAATCTGCTCTTGTGTTTGCGACTGTTTACAATTAGGTAAATGAATTTAAACGTGGCCCTAATGAAGAGCATCGTTCGGGACGTCCAGTGGAAGTGACTTCCTCCGAAATGAGTGACAAAATCTACGATATGGTTTTGAGTGATCGACGAATCAAAGTGCTTGACATACTTGAGGCCACAAGTATATCACAAGGTAAAGTGTTTTCAATTTCGCACCAAAAATTGGGTTTGAAAAATATATCGGCAAGATGGATGCCGTGTTTGCTCCCAGTGGAGACAATGCACGGGTGTACGTACATCTGCACAGTTTCGATGGTACAAATTATGGAATTAAAGTTCGAATTATTACAACATCCACCGTATTCACTAGATTTGGGCCCCAGTGACTTTTTTTAAATTTCCAAACTTGAAAAAAAAAATGGATCAGCGGGAAAAAGATTCACGTCAAACGACGAGGTTATCGCCCAAATAGATGCGTATTTTGAAACCTGCGTTTTGGACGGCTTAAAAAAGTAGGAAAACGCTGGGGAAAATGTATCGAGCTAAAAGGAGATTATGTTGGAAAATAAAAAAAAATCTACCTAAAATAAATTGTTTTTGTATCTTTTTCTAAGGACTTATTGAACGACCCTCGTATAAGAACAATGACTCATTTGTTAATAAAGAATTTCTAACTATGAATCAAAGATTTATTTCAGCGACGGTGAATTTTGTGAGGTTTAGATCCTATGCAAAAATCAGTGCTCTGAAAGATCTTATTTGTACTCACAACGTTACCGTGGTATTTTTACAGGAAATTTATTTAACGAAGATCTCAATTCAATTTTATATAAAAACGTTGCAAAGAAGAGGTCTTGGTATAGCTATGTTATATCACAAGGGTTTAATTTTTGTGACATCAGAATACACCCTAGTGGTCGCATATGAACATGTAAACATAATGATATTTTATATTGCACATATTCCGCCGATAATAGAAATACGAGAGAGAAATATTATATAACGAAAAGTCGCTTGTGATTTGCATCAAGGACAATGACCCATTATTCATTAACGAGATTATAATTATTGTTGTTACATCAATTCAAATAATTGTACTACTGCATTGCATCAACTTGTAATAAAAAAATCAGCTTCATGATGTATCGCATCTCAAGCACCCAATCGTATCGCGATTCACGTCCATGACTAATAATTCCACAAGTCGAATAAAATACATGCTGCGTGTAAGATTCGTTACGTGAATAGATGACGGACATTTATTTGGACAAGCCTATTTGTTCAGATCATTTAAGTGTAATTATAGATTATCATTAAAGCCCGTTAAAGCATTATAATCTCATTTATTTATGTTTGGTTTTTCAATCACTCATATTTACAAAATCAGGATTACAGAAATTTAATAAAAAATAGTTCTAAGCAACAGTTGTTAGTTAAAGAAACGTTATACGACTAAATTTACAATAGAATCTGTTGCTAAGCATAAACACCATTAGTGAATAGACATTAAGGTTACATCTTAAATGCTTTGGTATCTTCTTTCCGTTTCTTTTATATCTTTGTGAGACCTCAATAGTCTTGCCTTTTCTCTCAGTGCATCGAGGTTTTCTGGGAAATCAACCCGATGATAGAGAAGAAAATACAACTAATTCTTATCTCTAAATTTTATGTTGAAATTCACAAAATGTGAACTCATTAACTTGAGCAGGATTGCCTCTTTTTATCTTTCTTTAAAATAAAATGACTTCATATACTACAAAATAGTTCCCATCTCTCATAGTTAGATCGTGCCTTCAGTGAAACGTTGCAATATAAAAGGAACATCCTGCAAAATCTATACTACACGCCACGTAGTTCTCAAAAACATGTTAGGACTTGAAAAGAGCAGATACGCAACACGAACATAAAAATAAATCAATGTAGTCTCGCTTCCAGGCAAATCAAATATATTAATCAGACCTTATATTGATCTTCTTTCAAAGGTACAAGTATTCAGTTTGATTTGGTACAAAGAAATAGTGCACTTTGTTCAGCTAAATTTAGATTTTGCAACAAAAAATCTAACGTCATAGAGGAAGAATGACTTAACTTTCTGATTCAGCACATTTGAAGGGTAAAAAAGTCACCTTCTTTAACTTCATGCAATGATCGGAAATCTAAAATTCGTAGAATAATGTTATTCTTCAATTTTTTTTGTTTGTTTTGTTTTCTAGTCCTTTTTTTTGTATTTATCCTAAAAATACTGCTACGGAACGCCCAAGGGAAAGATTATTTATAAAACATCTAAGTTCTGTGCTGATTGGCGCAATCTCACGGATTGTACCTCGAAACAAAGAAGAGTATGAAAAAATAGACAATAACTGAATTTGGTAACTATCTTTTTCTTAACGTACAGTTAAAAAGGAATTCCTAAAGATTTACTATTATATCTCATCTATTTTGACGAAGAGAAAATTACTGTGTGATCTAATATCAAACACAAGTAAGAGCAAATGGGACCCTTCCCGTTAGAGACTAATTTCTGAATATTTCGATATTACTGTACGATATCTTTTAAATTTTCTATTTTTTCTTTTTTCATCGACCCCGATAGAGAGTTGTCTCGCTCGTCAACCAGTGTTCAAAGAGGTTCATAGTTCAATTTCCAGAGGTAACATATCTAAATTAGTATTTTGGATTCGCTTTAAACTGTCAAGTTCCATCGGCATGACATTATCAACTTAAGAAGGAAGGCAATGTGAAACGAACATTGGTTCACCTTTCTTTAGTACCTTTGGTGCCATAACCCTATTTTCGGGTACAAAACCAAGTACATCATGGTTGTTTAAGTAATATTTTCAAACATATCACAAATTAAGGTATTTAAGAAACAAAATATAGATTGTTTATTCAGAAACACTGAGCCTAAGATGCCTAAAGGTCTTAAAATAAATTCAATTCAAAAACCCGTTTGGAATTGTTTTAAGGATACTAACCTGGCCACCATAGTTCACTATTTGAGACCGCGTACCCTAATGGGTGAGTGTTTCTGGTATTTGCTTTGTAACCAACGGATCCTGGGCTTGATTCCCGGTGGGGAACAAATAATTCAGAGCCTACCTTAAACTGTAGTTCCCGTCCTTAGGACGTCTTGTTCGTCAGATGGAAAGCATTGGCAAACCCCATCGGTTCACCTTACTTATGGACATTCGGATTAGGACCTGCCTTCGAGGAGAAAACACTAGCATCATCACAGGTTCTGTTGTTGGCCATCCTGACTCAGAATTTTGAGGAATTTTCCTCAGTGTATCCAGGCTAATGCCGGGCTGGTACCTGAACTAAGGAACTTAATAGTCTTTTACTCATCCCTGCTTCTCAAATAATTCTCGTTGATAGATGTGATCGCTGTTATTAGACCACAACTATCTGTTCGGCTCACAAATAGTCTTTCTTTGAAATAAAGAAAGTACTATTTATAGTACCCAAGACATGAGAGACAATCCCATAAAAAAAAGAAGCAAACACAAGTGGAATATTTATGAATGTTGTAACGTGACTGCGATACCAACCATCTCTAATCACTATTCGTCTCAATTCAATTATAACACTTGAATGGAATTGAGCAAAAAGGTGCTTCCTTTCCTAGATCGGAGAAAGTTGATAATGTCGTCACCAACTCACTTTCTTTTCGAAGTTTTCAACAAAAGCTACGAAACAATTGACTACCAACAGAATATTGAATTTACATAAATTTACATGAACAAAATTATACTGTTGAACGATGTTAGCTCTAAATCTCTTGAGACAAAAACATGGATGCTTACAAGTATCTGATTTTGTGGCTTCACAAAATGTTGAAAACTAAAAAAAAAAAAAAAAAAAAAAAGTTATTTCTTAATACAGAAATACTTAGAAAAGTACGCAATTTCCAAAATTATTATTTCATAAGTTCTTCTCATATGTATAACAAAACCGTGGCAAAATCCTACATTTTGAGATACTTTTCGAAAATAGAAATTTAGCAATGTATTCAATTTAAATTATTTTTATAAGGCTTCAGACAATCATGCCTCAGGCCGTCTTTTCGCCTCAAGGAATTCTCTTACAGTAACACTATTTGAAGTGGACACTCAGATCTAGAAGAGATATACATATTTAAAATTAGCATAAAAAACTGAGTTTGTGTGTAAAAATATTAGGTGCCATTGGTAAGTGGTTGAAGAGAAATTGTTAATACCATAGTCAGATTCTTCTCCGTGGAGAGCGATATGAAAGCGTTGAAATAACATTGCTGAAACAAATGGATAGCAAATACACAGTAATGTGTACTGGGTGGAAGGCGCTTCCTTGTGGGGGGTATATTCTTCATGGCCGCCATCTTGAAGTCCGCCATATTGAATCTCGATTGATTTTCTTAAATAGGAAGGGGGTCGTGTAATATGTCATTCTGAGCTAGAGTTTTACGAGAAATACGTTTATGAAGTCAGTTTTTCCGTAAATGTAATATTGGGAGAGATAAGAGTATGTGACGCCAGGATGGTGTAACAAGACAATAGCCTAGAAACAACGACGGAAGTGAAACCTAAATGGATACAAATTATTCCTGAGTATAGTGCTCTATCGATATGGATTTATACGAATTTGGGTTTCATTTCCGTCGTTATTTCAAGGCAAAATAGTTGTTTCCATGCTATTGAATCATTACCCCATACCAGCATCACATATCCTTATCTCTCACAATTTTACATTTACGACAAAACTGACTTCACAAACGTATTTTCCGTAAAATTTTAGACCAGAATGACATGTTACATGACCCCCTTCCATTACTATGTATTTGCTTTTCATTTCTTTCAGCAATTTTAAAAATTTAATGGTATTTCAACACTTTTATATCACTCTCCACAGACAAGAATCTTGACTATTGTATCATCAATACCTCCCAAACCAATTACGCTTGTTTTGAATTTGTGTGTAAAATATTAGTGAAGAGAAATTCGCGGGAAAAGTTTTGAATAGCATTGTTTCTGGTACACCACTTAAGAATATCTGGCACTAGTTTACACTCAATGCTGGGCTGGGCTAGAATTTGACCAGAAATACATTGGTGAAGTCAGCTTTGCCATAAATATATTTTTGAGACAGATAATGATACGTGACAAGTATGCGCAGTTAATTGAAAAGTCTGAAAATACCCAGTTCTTCTTGAAACAATTCAAGAAATGAAGACCAAATGCACAAGTAATGAATATTTGGGACCGCCTAGCCAGTGCTCATTACTTGTGAATTATGGCAGCTATGACAAACGTACCCGCTAGAACATCGATTCTCAAACTTTTGACCACTGCACCCGTCTTTACGGACGAAAGCACTTTTAATCATGCTTTCTGGTGGTTTCCTGGTGTACTCCTCTACCAAGTGTTGTCGAAAAAGCAGTTTGAAGCATCGACATGTTTACTTGCAAGATATCAAACAGCAAAGAGAAAAAATTACAAATCCGAGCCTTAAGAGGAAGAGGGGCTTGACTACTGCAGCCTACAAAATAAGCGTTCAATTTAACATGGATTTCAATCATTTCTACGAATATCATGGTTTTATGTGCTTACTTGGAAAAAATGACTCAATAGCGCCTTAAACACAATACATGACATAGTAAAAGTAAATAACTGAAAGCTCCACGACGTATTTTTTCTTAGATATAAAGGATGTTTTAGTAGCTCATATAACAGCTTTCCTATGGAACTTTCCATTATAATATTCCCCATTTCTAAACAGAAAATAGCACGCATGGTTTTCACGTAAGTGCCTTCATAATTTCACAAAATATATTGAAGGGGCTATTGAGTCAGTTTCTCGAAGGAACCACATGAAATTATGATATTCCTAGAAATGTGTAAAAACCAATGTTAAATTGGGGCCTCTTAGTCATAACATAATTTTGAAACATTTCACTATCTCTTAAGACTGTCTGTTGTCTCACTGGTTGCTCGAAAACTTTCACAAATTATCTCTTTCTTTTTTTTTTGTGCTGTACATGTCAATAGGATTAACTGAAACTAACTCTATGGCTTATGGAACTCGCAAGTTGATCGCCGCAGTAACAAACGTTCGCCATTGGATTCCGTCCCCGAACAATACCACTCAAAAAATTAGCCTCAACCATGTCTAACCAAGATTTCCTTGTGTGTTATAGTTCAGTTATTCTTCTTCTTCACGAATATCTCTTTTGACTTCACTATTCACCACTTTGTTTATTTATTTATTTATTAGATTTTTACACTCTCGTTTACACTGTATATTAACCCATTTTTCACATTCATAAAACTAGATATTTGCTGTGTACTTTTTCTATTCCAATTTTGATATTTTCCGTAGTTTCGAATTTTCACATCACTGTCCTTTTCGTTTCCTTTGAGTTCTTTTTTTTCTTATTTCATATTCTTTACACTCAGATCTTTCTCGTTATATCTAATGATTTTTAATATTTAAATCTGTGTAGAAAAACTTATCATCTGTTTATCTAATAATTTGATTTTTTTTCTTCTTTCAACCATGACCCCTTTTCCTGTCATTAATAGACTTCTTTTGAAATATCTTCTTCTTCGCTTATTCTTTGATTCCAATACAGTACCTGTACAAGACTTTGATCCATGGATTCCATTTTAGCTCCCTTAAACATTACTATTTGAATTTCACAATCTTTATTCCACAACAACAAAATGATTCATTATCTATGATAGTTTTTCTCAACTCTTTGTTCATTAGTTTACATAAAAGTGACTTGCACAGGAGGTTAAGAAAGATAAAAGACAGGCAATAAGTAAAAATGAAAAAGTTAGGTAGAAAGAAAATAAATGGATAAGATTGTTAGTAGTAAGAAATAAAGTAAGTATGAAAGTAAGATATAAAGGGAGAGACATTAAGTAACACGGTAAATAAAGAGAGTAAGTAGGAAAAAAAAAGGAAAGGAAGGAAGAATGGATTGAGTTAAAATATAAGTAAATAACGAAGTAAGAATGAAAGTAAAAAGATCAGAACGGAATTACAAGAGAGAAACTGCAAGAAAGAGTTTAAGGAAGAAATTAAGAAAGAAAGTAAGTAAAAGGAAAGAAGTAAGGAAGCAAGGAAGAAATTAAGTAAAGGGGTAAGAAAGCAAGTGAAAAGGAAGTAAGCAAGGTAGAAATTAAATAAGAAAAATAAGTAAGAAAACAAGTAAAAATAAAGTAATGGAGGAATAATTTAAGTAGGAAAGCAAGTAAGACAGGAAGGCAGAAAGCAAGTATAAAGAAAAGAAGACAGGAAGGAAGAAAGTAAGTGAAAAAAAGTAGAAAATGGAAAGAAGTAAATAAGTAATAAGTCAAAAAGGGTGTAAGTAAGGAAGATTAGGAATGTAAGTGAAAAAGTAAGGAAGGAAAAATAAGTAAATAAATAAGAAAGCAAGTAAGACAGGAAGGAAGAAAGTAAGTGAAAAGAAAGTAAAGGAATGGAAAATAAGTAAATAAGTACGAAAGCAAGTAAGAACGAAGTAATGAAGGAAGACTATGTAAGGAAATAAGTAAGGAAACATTAATAAATAAGCAAGCAAGCAAGTAAAAGGAAAGGAAGGAACGAATTAAATAAGTAAGTACGATTGGAACTAAGAAGAAATGATGAAGAT
>JAGDQP010035948.1:0-19302 GCA_022664845.1 Lepisma saccharinum | reverse complement strand
TATTTGTTGCCTCTACTACTCCCTCAAAGCAACTACTTTCACACAACCCTCAAATTTTACCGCTCTTTTCTCTTTCACATATACCCTTGCGAAAAGGAAATGAAATTTTTCTCACCCTAGGGACTCCAGTGTGTATGAGTGCTTTAATCCAGTACAGTTCCCAACATTTCTCTAAAAAAAGAAAAATGTGCTCCGTTTGTTTGTTTAAAAAGAGATTTTGCTTCCCCTTTTCTTCATTCTCCTGCGTTTTCTTTGAGTTGAATACGCAACATAGAAAGTACTTCTTGAAGAATAACTAAGGAACAGAAGAGCTAATTTCATAAATATGAATATGATGTGTTGCGTGGACAAACTGACCTTATCTTGATTTAGCGTTACCATAAACTCAGGGCTATAGTCGAGGGTATACGGATACATACCCCGTATATTCTCTTATTAACTTACATATTAGCGTATTGCGTATAGATTCTGCGTAGATGCGTATACAATCTAGTTACGTTTCATTCATTTATTTAATTTACCAACTACTCCAGTGAGCTTATTACAATCAAATCTTTCGGTTCTACTTGATTGGGGACAAAATGTTGAGAAGGAGAAGAGGGTAGTTACATAACTACATAATGCGCGCCAGCATTTTATGGCAATCTGTAGATTATAATAATAATAATAATTATGTAGAAATACTCACATAGTGTACAGTCAATTTAAGCAGAAATTTTGTAACTTGGTTAGTCTTTTTGTGCAGATCTTTATGAAATCTGATTTATGTTTCAATAAGCAAGATAGAAGTTTGACTTTTCAAAGTATGGAGAAAGTCATACGTCATTTCGAGTTTGAGAAAGTGAGTCGTCTATAGAATTATACCTGATTGTTAACTGATATAGATGCTTCGTAGTTATGCAAAAGTCTCAACAATCTTCTTGTTCGTCCTTACTCAATACATCAAATTATGAATTCAATTTCATTGTTATTGCCTCACTGGGTACATTAAAGCATTTTTGCGTTTTTAATGGAAATTACATTATTTTAATTCCTATATTTTATATAGAAACGTGTATTAACATTTAATAGAAACAGTCTTCGCTAAAAGATTCATAGACTGAAAGATTCACCGTATACACTGCTAAAAGTGTGTTAATACAGCACTGCATAAACGCCTTTCCGTACGCCTTTCCGATGTCTTATTCACACGGAAACTATAGTTCAATGTTCATTCACACGGTTTGTTAAAGGTATATGAAATTTACCTCTACCTGTTGCTTGTGATAATAATAATAAAGAATATGTTGATATTGATAAATCGGTTGAGAGTTTCCAAAAGTTGAGAGTCTCTAAGTAATACTAGGATCCTTTCTTAGTTTGTGACGAACTTCTGTAACTTAACTACCGTGAAAGCAAGACAAAGTAAAAGTAAACTGGATTCTGTGGACCTGTACTTAGTCCCAGATTGAACTTCAAATGTAACTTGAATTGTATTATTGCATTAATATTTATTCCCGTTATTAGAAAGTGCAAGCTCAGTTACGGTGAAAAACACCACTGAAACTTAGCTATAATAAATTAGAACTGAATTAGAGTTCGAGTCCTACTGTTGTCCATCCTGTATTGAATTGGGCTCAAAATTTCAACACAACCCAATGCTGATTGAAAATCAACAAGTTTCGTTATTTTGATTAAAACAGGCTGACAAGGCTATTACACTTCATTGTAAAAACACACAGTAAGCGTTACAGTTTCAATGTTCTAATATCTTCCTCAGACGAAAGACTAACAGTTCATATTGTATCAGAAGGCCAAGAGATCCTTTCTACGTCTTTCACCAGTCACTTCCCAGAAATCGTTTAGTTTTCAAAACTAAACTAATCTTGACCATTCACAGTCCCTTGTTCACAGGCCACACCTCTAGTCAACTAGAAACTAGAGCAAACTTGTAACAGCAAACTATGTAACAAGGAAACTTCATCGAGGCGCAAAATATATTAAGATAAATAGATGCGTAATAAATATAAAATAAATAAGCTAAAATAAAAATAAATAAATAACTAATATAAAGTTTCGTTATTAGAACATGGAGTTTACATCTGAGACTAAGAAATATGATGTACCGTTCAATGAGATAAGATGAAGGAGAATTAAACAGTATAAGATGAGTATTATTTACCAAGGTTAAGATTTACAGTATATAGGAAGAAGCCATAGTACTCCCTAACATATACTCTTGCACCTTTGAAATTAAAATCCAATACAAATGATATTCTTTGATGTAATATTTATAGCATTAAAACTGCTTCAATATTGTTTATCTTAAATCAAAACATAACTAACTAGCTCCTAAAACATAACGCACATAACATTACAAACATGAACTCCTAAGAAGGTAAAATAAAACACGATTTAAAGATTTCATGATACTTTGGAAACCAAGTAATTTGTTCAAGTGTAAATGTTTCTCCCCAATTCCTTCCCCTGAGTTTAGAGTAAACTATGGTAATGACGCATTTTCATGGGGGTTAGAAAAGCAGGAGATCATGTTGGAGGGTTACAAATAAAAGAAGTTAAGCTATTTGTCCTCTTGCTGTACAAGTGTACAAGTTGCTTGTGTTTCAGTAATGAATTATCCTCTGTTTAAACACGAGGATGGAAGGAAGAGGTAAAAGTAACAAGACACACAAACAGAAGCAGATCGTTGTGAAACTCACTCAGCCGTCTGCTACTATTTTCATGGACGACGGCCATTTCCATCTTACCTCTCTCTCTCTCTCTCTCTCTCTCTCTCTGCCCTTGTTCTCTTGCGCGCGCTAATTTGTTTACTTTGGCTTCATTTCGCGGAGTCACATCATTCCACCCCTCTCTACAATTTCTGTATCTATCTTCCAAATTCTCTCCAAATTCTTTCTTTGTCTCTTTTTGCAAATTTTTAAAATCAAGGAGAATCCAAGGAGAGAGAGGAAAAGAAAAATAATATTTTACACAAAACAATGCGGTGTTCCTATTTTACTCAAGGACATTCGAAACTAAATTTTACTATGTGAATAAGCTCAAGAGAACAGTCATTTCTGAAAGTAGACATTTCTTCGCTGTGTATTTCTTCTTTGTCTATAGTAATGATAGCTTCTTTTGTTTCGACTAAACAGGTATATGTAGTCAAAACTCGTCACAAACTGAGTGGTATTTTTCCTCGGCAATCACTTTCCCGGAGTCAAGCATAAGAAAGGTAATCGTTAAGGCCATATAATCTGCGTACCATTTCTAACACTGCTGGTGGAATGAAGGAAACAATGGCAAATCTCACTCATGGTGGGCAACTTGTTCGGGACTATGGACCGTGGCGCGACTTCTTCTTAGTGTTTTGTCTTACAAATAACTCTGTTTCAAGTGGATACTCAAATCTAGATTATACATGCACTTTTCAAGTCAGTATACAAAAGTGAGTCTATGTGTCGAGTAGTAGGTGGTATGGAAGAAATTGGCTGGAAACATTTTGGGCACAATTTCGTCGATAGGATCCTTATAAATATCTTGTGCTAGATACCATGCATTTCTGATTAATATGTAGACAAATGACGCTGATAGCTGCACGTCCTTATACTCAGATAGCTAGACCGTACATGTGTAAAAGTGGGTACAATCCGTGATAAGCAATGAGAAAATGATTGAAACAGAGGCGTTTGACATACCAGCTACATTTAGTAACACATACATTACTACATACATCCTGCCGGTTGATGGATATTTTCCAAGTATATCTAGTCCGATGTATGCAGAATCAAACCATCGAGGATAAGCATCAAGGCCTGCGGTTTTTCGAGTATAAAGACAGGGAACTGTAAGCTGGTTATATACTGAAGACAGGGAGGTGATAATATTATCACATTTTTAAGGATTTATAGTGGTGACTTGAACATCGACAAAATTACACAAGTGTCTCTCTATCGCCTTCATTAAATTGAAATGATCATCCAACGGTTTCAAGTAAACTCCAGTGCCAGCATGGTTACTCATTGCATAGAATAATTATTCTAATTTAGGTATTACAGGTTACTAACAGACATTGGATCTTCATTTCAATAGAATGTTAAAGGCGATGAAGAGACACTCTCCATCTTCCAAACCACTGATCAATTGCACCTACTATTTTACACATGACATCAGTTTGGTATATTGATTTCAGATTATATATATATAATCTACGTTTGAGTGTTCTCATCAAATAGTGTTACTTGTTAGTCCTAAGTACTAGATCGTCGGTGTTTGATACGTTATCATGAGACTGGAAATAAAAAAAATATATGAAATGAAACTTTATAACGTCTGTAAATATAGTGTGCAACGTCCTTTAAATTGTCTTTCCGTTTGTCCTGGTCATGAACTAATTCTGTTAGTCTGTACTTTATCTTCCGGTTAAAAACTATCTTACTAAAATATGTCGAACTTTTTTATTTCAAAATTATTTTATAATCATTTATTCTACGTCCGTAAGGTTGCGATGCTAGTGTACAGTATGTTTCGACAGCCTTCTTATACACTTTGGTCCCAAAATAATATCTCTATCGCTAGATTTTAGTTTTAGATAAGTAAAATTATAACTAGGGAACAGTATTTGATTGTTTCATTGAGAAACATTTTTATATATTATGTTTTACTTAATATCAGTTTCCTTTGGTACTTTGTGTATCCATCCCGAGCCTTTTTAAGGGCTTCAACTATTTGTAGTATTGACTTTGGATAGTTTCTGACGTGTACTTAGCTGAAGTTTGTGATACCAAACGTGAGAAATTTTGTACATTATTTCCTTTTACTAGTCGAGCAATATTTAGAAAGTTTTGAAGGTAACCAACTACAAATTCTCAATGGGATTCACATCAGGTTAACTGGAATGCCAGTGTAACTGCTGAGTGACCAGATCTGGGATACACTCCTGTACAACCCTACATAGTTGTCAACTAGAAATATCATCGTGAAATATGAATCGTCCAAGGTTAGCACACTTACATCTTTCATACCTGTATTCAAAACCCATTTTAAAGTATTTTACAGTATGCTAATCTATGGATTGTTGCTGTTCAGTTCCTAATTCATCCCTTCGCTTTGGAAAATGTTCCTCCTCAGATCATTACACTTTCGCTGAATTTACTTCCACACCACAATACTTCTTTAACTGCATCTGGAACTCAATTCACAATTTCAAACCATCACCATGACCAAAGACAGTAAATTTCTTTTGATATGAGAAAATTCACACTTTTCCAATCCTCAACAGTCCGTTGTTTATACGTATGCGAACAACCGTTTATCTGCATTAAGTGTGCTGTTTTGAAACACGTAGCTTTTTTGAAGTCTCTTTTCGGCAAGGTCTCTTAACACTGTTTGGTGTGAAATGTCATATCCCAGTTCATGTTCCATTATAGAAGTGATATGCATTAAACTATAGTTTCCTTTTGTGCATTGCTCGTATGTTCATTGTCCTATACAACATGGGTCTGGTCTTCGTTTCTGTGACCGCACCAATACCTTAAACTCGACATCCTAGACTGATTGCTTTTTAAACCTATTTCCAACTGTTTATGATCAATTCAAAGTCATCTATCAAGTTCGCTATTAGATATTCGTTTTACATTTAGTGCCATAATCTTGTCCTGATTCCTTGGTGTTATGACTTTTCTCTTCTCGATGACTTGGAAACACAATATACATCATATTAAAGAATGGTAGTAAACATGCTATTGTTGCGAAACAATACAGAAAAGCAAAAACAGCTGTCTAGGACTTATTAAAGAACCAATAATGAAATCATTTGATCGCAATGTCAAAATGTCGGGCGAACATGCATAAACAGATTACAGCATATCTGGTGGATAATGAAACAAGTCAGAAACAAATAAAAACGATAGTCTTTACTAATTTGTATTGTACACACTTTGCTCTACAAAAACCGTTGAAATCCAGTTGTTCAGCGCAAATAAAAAGAAACTAAACTATCTGAAAGAATACCTTGAAAATGCATTATAAATGTAATTCCTATTTTGTGCACGTGGTATATGGAATTCATTGTATATTTATCTATGTGAAACGATGTCTACAGTAGGAATTGCAAATTTTACGGTAATGAGCTAACTGCTACTTGCTGAGAAATAACTAACGCTAGTGCTTCTGTAACTTTAAAACCGATTTATCTTGACATAGTTGAAGAAATACATTATAAAATGCAAGTAGGGATATTTGTTTGATGGTTTGTGGGCATTTTTAAAAAAACTATAAGCTTAGTAGTTCTAAAGTATACACATGTTTTGTAAATACATTCACTTAAAGATTGCAACCTGTTTGCCAAAGTGCAGTGTAATAAATTTATTTTATGTCTTGTAAAATTACACAGCATAAGTTACAGCTCTCGAAACAATAACATTTAGAAATAAGGAACTCAAAATCTTTAGGGAGTGTTTATGAAAATATTTAAATATTTAATTTTAATGTCATTGTTAGGATGAATGAAGCTTCCTGATGTTCTAGCTAGTATATCTTTGACCTATGAATAAGTTGGCACGTGTCCATACTAAGTAATAATATTATTACAATAAATACATTTTATTTTACAGTTTATCTTAAAATTATACAAAATTACACTTAAAATCAAATAGCCTCGTGTTTGACAAACTGATTTCCAAATCTTATTAGTTTGTAAAATTACTCACATAATATTGTATCGTTTATTTCTGTTACACTAAATTTCCTTCTTTAAACAAAGGAAAGCTTTTTCCAAGAAGTTTATATTCTATTTATCTGTGGTACTTGCAATACAAAATCTGTTATTTTGCAGACATTGCTATCATATATTGGGGTGTATTACAGAAGTTAAAACTCAATGCACATACTAGTATTACCCTCTAAACACTGACAGTGAGCTATGTGTATTTAATTCATCGAACCGCAAACAATCAAGAGAAGGGAAAAAGAACTTCAGTCCTTGTAGTCGGAAAGGAGTAATCGAGCGAATGATAATAATTGATGCGAAAATTCCCCCAATAATCAGACTGACTAAATTAGAAGACATTTAACGATTGTTGATCTTCTGTAAATAGCAAGACGCACTACGTTAAGGGAATTCCTCACTACAAAGAGAATGGTAGGGAGAAATGGTTAACCAAGTTTCAGTGTTAACATGGAGATGATCTATAATCACTCATTAGTGATAAATTGTATGCAAACAGAAACCAAGTTTAAAGAAATGTATGAAAGTAGCGGAAGATGGAGGGGAGAGAGAAGGGGATAAGATTGTCATACATATACATGAATAGAAGTAAAGTTTCAGCGGGAAAACAACCCAAATACTGCTGTGGTGCTTTCATGTGTAAAGACAAGTCAGGACAATCCAATAACTATATCCCTTGTACGAAGCAACGATCCTGGTATCTCAGATAGATTGTTTACTATCTTTGTTACTAGTAAGCCTGTTTTCTATTGATGAACAATAATTATAATTACTTACTTTCTCTCTGGTTTATAAAGCTCGCAAGTTCATCGCCACAGTAACAAACGTTCGCTATAGGATTATATCCTGTGCATGATCAAGCCAGTCTTCATCACGAACGCCTACTTCTCGAAGATCCTGTCTTATTTCGTATTCCAACGACGTGTCGGTTTTACCAATGGTCCCTTTCCCTCCAACTTACCAACGAAGATGGAACATAATCTTCGTTGTCCTCCATCCGAACTACATCATCATCCGTTTATATATGTCGGTTGGGCATAAATCATGGCAACTTTTTTTTTACCAAACTGGTAACAAAGCCAAAAATTCTGAAATATGCAAATGAAAAGTGAGGACATATGTAAACGTTACATGTAGGGAGTTGGAGAAATATACATATCCCCAGCAGGATATAGCACACAGCAAAATGAGTATAAGATAAAGAAAATGTTTATGTAATACACAGTTGGAAAACTGTGTATTACATAAAATAATGAGGAGAAATAACGTTGCTGTAAAACCGTTTAACATAATATTAGTTGAAAACATAAGATCATCAAGTCTTCAACGCCCAGATAGACAAGATTATATGACGCGGGGCCGTTTTGAACATATACTTTTGGCCGTAGGTTCCTTTTGACCTAGGCCCTTTTGACCCGGACCTTTTTGTCGACAGACCCTTTTGACTCGGGCCTTTTGGTCGCGAGACCCTTTTCACTCGGGCCCTTTTGACGCGGGAGTGTTCTCTCCCGGATCTTTCTCTCCTCGCCCTTTTGTCCAGGCCCTTGTGATGCGATATCGACTCCACAAGATTACATCAATTAAAATAGCACATACATTGCAGGATAAGCTCTATATTATTATTGTTATTATTATTATTGACTATTAATAAGGAGTTGAATAACACATAGGTATAATTTTGTACTCTCCATCATAAAACTAAAGATCCTTAAAATTTAATAATAATCATTTGTCTTCAGATTTGGAAGCTCCCAGTTCTTTGTTAGGAACTGTTTCCTTTGTTCTTTTTTACAAAGAAATGCACCTTTTAGCACATGATTGCACTAGAGGGTACACTTAAAATTTCAATCGGCTGTCATTTTAAAAGGTTTAGTTTGATCACGTCGATTTTCACACACAGCTAAGTTATTGTAAATACTCATTTTTGTACCAAATTTTGTTCGGATCGGTTCATAATTGAGAAGTTTTTAAAAAGTTCAAATAGTTCAAATAGAAGTTTTTAAAAAGTTCATTTTGAAACGTTTCATCCAATCATGAACCAATATAAGTTATTTAGACAACCATTTTTTGTGCCAAGTTTGGTTTCAATCAGTTTCAATGACTAAAACAAAAACCCTGGTTTAGGCAAGTATTAGGTACTCAAGGATGCAATTAAATTTATGGCTGAGGATAAAGTGGGAAGAAGAAGATGATAATTTATTCGTTAACATAATTAATTAATATAAAGCATACTCTATGAAAGACGGAAAGCTTAAGATCGAGATAGATTGAGAAGGCTACTCTGGTAAAAAACATTAATGATGATGATCCAATAATATTTGAATCATAAACGAAGACCATAGAAAAAGTTAAAGTATTATATATATTTGTTTTGATCTGCGCTCTACAGACATCATTATCTCCCTTTAATTTTTGTTTCGTTTAAAACAAAAATACAGTTTCTATTATATAGCTTCAATATTTTATGGTATCGAAACGAATTTGTTTTTGTACATAAGAGTATAACGCATCATATGATGCCAACTTCCAAATCTTTTGCTAATCGCTCAAATTGTATATTATAAAAAGAAAAAAAAAAGCTTTCGAAAGACAATGTTTAGTTAATGCAATAATCAGTTTGCAATGAAGTAATTTTTATTTTTAAGTCTAAATGTTACTGTATTGATTAATCTTATTTATTTTTTTATAAATTGCAATTATTATCCTCTGTTTAATTAAGTTTATTACACTCTGAGAATAAAAACATGTTCGAAACAATCAAAGCAAAGCCATATATGAAGTAAACAGGAAAATTGGCTTCAGAAACAAAGTATTTGAAACCTATAAACTTAAGCAGATGCGTTTCTAACATTCCACTCTAGTTGCATATCTTACTGCCACATCGTTGTTATCTCGTTTTAAAATAGTATCTAAAGTTATGGTCCTAATCGATGACAGAAAGTTGTCAACAAGTTCGCCTGATCTTTGTTGGTCGAAGCAAAGGAATTACAAGTATGTGTTGCACCAACACTTAATTAACTGGCTAAATTAACAAGACAAAAGGATTTGGAAAATATTACTCTGGAATGTATATGAGAATTATCTCTGAGATATTTCTAACAAGTAGCAGTAATTCTAGAGTGTGTATTGATTAAGGGAGAAGCGGAGAGAATAATGCCTAACGATGTGGTATAGAAGAGTTACATAATTATCAACTCATAACTCCCTAACAATAGAAATACTTACTAGCTTATTGAACCTAATCCGTGAGATGTTTTTATGCGCTAGTGTCTGCATTATATTAGCTATAACACTAGGTAAAAATGAGATGATTAAAGGCTCACTATATTAATATAATACTATGTTTCTACATTTTTGCAAACTTTTTAAAATGCTGTACCAAAGTTCGTTTTGTGCTTATGACGTGTTAGTAATGCATGTAAGCATTTTGTGTAGATTATCGTACATTTTTTTAAAAGAGCTTTAAAATGTTTGAAGTTTTAGTTCTTTGCGATTAATTTAGATAGCATTTCTGTTTTGTGCTTCCGAAATATATAATGAGAAAAGTGACGAATTCAATATGTTGTTCGCAGTTCAGTTGATTGAAGGAAGAGGTTACCAAGAGTCATGAAACAAGCTGGATATTATCTCCTCCTAATTAATTAGTCCTGTCCTAGGTTATCATATATTATAAACCTCATTTGTATAAAACTGAGTGCAAAGAAATTAAGTGTTTGAAACAATAATCAGAGTTGCAAACACCTATGAACACTCAGATTCAGTGTAAACAAAATAGTAAGCAAAACAAATTAAAAAATCGAAAAATTGGTGCAATGTATCAACATTAAATTAATGCGTTTCATAGGCTGAACATGTGAATTGTTCTGTTTAAATACGCACTTAAAATTGGCCTTTGAAACTTCCACACCGAGCAACTTTTCGACAAGATTCTGAAGGAAGTGACCTTACCTTAATCTGTGCATGCCTTGTCTTTTAAGGCTATATGGTGGTTGTCTGTTACACAGAGAAAAGTGTCAATGTAATTGAAAACTTTTCGGTGTCCCATACTAGCATTATACTGTTGAATCAACATGAATCACCAAAATCAATACTGTTTGTATTGTTGATTTAACACAAAAAATAAGTGTTGCTTTGCGACACTAAAAAGTGTTAAATCAATTTCATTTTTTTTTTTTTTTACAGTGTAGTCAATGAAGTGATCAACTGAAATCATTCCAAAGTCAACTGGAATTAATCTTAGGTGGACTTTTTCACACACGAATATAAACATTTAAATGCCTTTAACTACATTCTCCATCTCTCTAGTATAACCAGAGGCGTAATATAGGGAGCAAGGGAGCAATTGCCCCACCCTGAGTTTGAGAATAAGGATAAGTTAAGTCGACATAAAACACTCTGAAAACTTAAGATTTTTTTGTCTTAAATTTCCATTTTGTGTTGGAACTCGGAACTAAATTTATAACTGAAGCAACTACTTGTAACATAGTCCGCATTGTAGGTTAGTGAGTAATAATTGGCTGTTATTATAATTAATTTGGCGCCTACCGTATACAAAAAATCGATAATGAGAAAAATATTTTAAGAAGAGTTTTTATTTTTACTTATAGTGCGTTTTTAAGTTGGGCGTTTATCTTCGTCCTCTGTAAAGAAGTTTATATCTATATACTCTTTTCTTTCATAGCATTACCAGTTTTAATATTTTAATTAAAATAGTAAAATATATTAAAAGTGAAATAGATATTGAATTTCTTTAAGAACGTTGTATATTATGGAAAAGGAACAGAACATTGTAACAAATTAAAACTGTTATAATTATTGACTCAGTAGTTCGATTTTATAATTAAATACCGACTTATTTACTTGGGAACTTACTCTGGTATGAGAAATGAAACGCGGACTTCGTGGAACCATAACAGTTCATATTCCAGTTTGTGTTCCTAATTTTGTGCTGTACGACTCCCTTAGCGAGTATAAGTACCAATTTTTACATCCCTTTTAGTGAGTCCAGTGGTGTATAAATTTTTGTTCTCTGCAGCTTTCAGCTTATTTCTTGTTACTAGTTCTTGGTTCAGGGTCCTGCCGCGTGTGAAGTCAATAATTCTGGGGTCTATAATAGATTTTTCTTTGTTTTCTGGTTGGTTAGAGTCTACACGTCTTATATGCTCGATATCACCAATGTGACTGTATTCTGATGTTTATTATTATTAATTGCATTTTTTGTTATTGTATAAGTATATACAGTTATTGCTTTGTTTTTCGTTGATTAGTTCTTAACGTCTAAAAAAAGGCAGTCGAGTTTTAAGTACTCACGCCATTGCCACTTGGCTTTAGTTCGTGTATGAACCATCAGTATAGAAAAACCTTCGGGGTAAAGACAAAAGTGACGCAAGAATTCTACTCACAAAAGAAGTTATATCCATTTTGCGAGTTACTTTCTTTGTGTCACTATGACGGAAGTGTTTCCTTTGTAATAAAATTACGATATTTAGTATCCTTCCGCCATAGTGACACAAAGAAAGTAACTCGCAAAATGGATATCACTTCTTTGGCGAGTAGAACCCTTGCGTCACTCTTGTCTTTACCCCGAAGTTTTTTTTTTCATTCTGATATCAACTTATTTTGTAAGGCTGCCTATTAAAAAGAAGTGCATAGTCTTCATACAAAAGACCGACTTTGGGCAATATCTCGAAAACGGTAACTCCTATCGACAAAATAAGCTTCGATTTAGTTTAACTTGTTGGAGCCTGTAATTAACCCCCAAAACCCCCAGTACTAACCACTTTGCGCTAAACGAAAAAGACAGACAGAATGACGGAGGCCCTTTCTAAATTTGTGAAAATTCTGTCATTGGGATAAAAAGGCCATAACGTTTGAACCCCTTCACCGCTTCTGACGTGTGATACACCGTTTGAAAGGTATTGAAACGTAGATTACGATTCCGGAAGCTTCGGCCACCTATATGGTCTGTGGTAAGTGCTATCACCAGAAATATGAAATTCTGACTTTTTTTTTTCAAACTGCCATAGGGGGTCCCAGGGAGGTCCTAACGATCCATTTTTTTCTTACTATTAGTATGGCAAAGGGCTTTCAAATGTAACTTGAAGCGTCAAAGTTATTATATATAGTTTGCTAGATCCGAAATTAGCTGTATATATGTAAGTGCCGCTAACAGACTCGTTCCTTAGTGTCACTCGAAGAACTACCGTTCTTCGTGATTTGGGATAGAAGATGAGTATTTTGGGACAGAAGATGATATATATATATATATCTTTTAGAAGAGGTTAGAAGAATTCGTTTTTCATCGTTCTGCTTCAGCACGTATTAGTTGAACTGTGTGGTTTTGAAAATGTTTAGAGAACATTGCTTTGGTAACTGTGTTTCTTGTATTGTTTTGTTACTGCTAATTATTGCCCCCAATAATAAATTCAGTTGGACCATGTGATAATTTTGCTTGATGCGTGCCTGTTCTGTTGAGAATATGTTTTTTTTAATTGATTTGTTTTTATTTGTGCTTTGGGTCTGTCTCGGTACCTTGTTAATTTTTTATTCACTTTTTACGTTTCAGTGCGTGCAGTAAGCAGCAGTGTGCTTTTTTCAGAATGTGTTTTTGAGAATTATTATAATATGAGTTGTTTTCTGAGAGTAGAACTCTTTTTGTGTTTTCTTTCCTTTGCATTTCAGTCGTTTTTCTAGGGATATGGCCGAGTTTGGTTTGTAGAATTGCCAGAGGACAGAACAAGTTGCATCATCTAAGTCCTATATAAAGAAGTCTTGTTTTTTTACTAGGTTTTATTTTTGTTTGGAGAATTATCAGTTTATATGGTAACTATAGCAAGTGATTTTTTTAAATCAATAATGGGAGCGTATTGCTTAAGCGGCAGATCTTTTGAAGTCAATTTTAACCCTATCTGTTTTCAAATTTCTCCCAAGATGCATATACGTATATTCATTGAACTAATTGTATATATTGTGGTAGGACATTTTAGTTTCTTATGTCATGGTACCCAGGGCCTATATGCTGCGGGTGTCAGAATTACCAAGTAGGCCAGATTAGAGCGTTTTATTTATATTAATTTGTAAGGAAGTTTTAAGTTCAAGTTTTTGTTTAGATTTGAGAACATTCCACTTCCGAAGGTGAGTCAATGTGCGGTAATACATCTTTTGAAATGTTGAATTTATTTTGTCCAACAATAGGTCCGGGTTTTCCTGGAAAGGTGCGGTGGCCTTAAGGGAGACCTTTGTTTTTAATTTCCTGTTCATAAGTTTTGTCTTTCCTCTGCGTGAGAGCTGAAAGTTTTGTTTTGTTCAGAGGAAATATAGTGCTATTGTCTTTGTTCTGGTTTCCCCAATTTTATGGGTTCAATGTAGAAACAGTTTTTTTCTTTTTTGCCTATTTCGATGCGTAGATCCAATTTTTATTCAAATTGTGGAATAACATCATTATAAGAATTTTGCCACCATAATATTTGCTCTTATCTGTGACATCATGCAAAATGTCATCCGTTAACTGGTTGAGTTTTTGTGGAGTTATTATTACAACAAGACTCTAAACTGTTTTTTTTTTATCTCGATGAGAGATGCATGTAAATTACGCATATGTGCAGTATGAAGTAAAACTACGCTTGGAAATACTTGGGATGCGCCAAGCAATATATCATATAAGGTCTTTCCTAAATGATATTGCCCCTCTCAAGCTAAAACTGAAAACACGCCACTGATTATAACAAACAATGCATAAATCAGAAGATTTTGCTTTCATTTCTTTACAGAGCAATAACCACTCCCTCTTTCCGGCCTTTTATGTGGATGAAAGCATTTTGAGCTACTGCATTATAATTCTAACATGATCTTGTTGGCAAAGTAAGTATTCGTAATAGCTATTTTCTGTATTAGATATTGTTATGGTTGAACGTATTGATATTGAGAGGGAGAGTCAAATGTTTATTAATTTCTTCTTACTTCTGAAAAGTTTAAAGTGAGAACGGTAATTTGTCAGCACTATGAAAGAGGGATAATGCCGCCCACTGTGAACTTATACCCAGGAAGAAAATTGTCTACCTCACCTACCGTATTTTTTTCGACTATTAATGTACCAATTAGAATCAGTGATAAACTTCTTCAACTATAATATTCCTACAGAGGCGTAGCTAGGGCTCAAACTATTAAGAAAGAAAAAAAAGAGAAAGAAAATTGTGAGCACAAATGAACTTGGAAGTTTGTAGTTCTTCTAGTTGCCTTGGTTTATATTTTGACTTTGTCTTCCTGCCCTCTGTTGTTCATATTCCTTATTTTTGCAACAGCTGCGGCACGCATTCATCCATAACAATCTTATGGTTGACTTAACCCATGACTATTGGCATTGCAGGTTTAACATTTTCTGCTGACTTTTGCTAATGGTACCGTACTTGTATTTACGTTTGCCTGACTCCCTTGTTTCCAGTACTTATCTCTCCCTACCTGATCTTCTTATGCCCCTCTGATTCTATTTGCACATCCCCATTTATATTTCTCCCCAAGTTTCTCTACGTCATTTCTATTTTTCTTTAACGAAAAATGCAAGAAACTTTTTATTTGTTTCGTTAGAAGTATGTACAATTGCAAGCCTAATGTTATACCTATATTATAACTTAATGATATAGCAGACATAATATTATATATTTATGAGACGTTTATTGTATTATCCATACGTAAAATACTTTTTTTGTGATAATTAAAAGACTTGTGAATATTTTTGCGAAAGAACTTGGGAAAGTAATATATTCGAAAAATAAATTTTGATAGCTAAAATGTTTCCTTTCTCTGAGTATCTTTATCTCTTGAACAATAATTATACTGCCCTAGAAAGTTTCGATTCTACACTTTGACAGTATTATCTTCAATGTTTGCATTTGTCAAGAATATACGGTAAACTAAGTAATTTTATGGCTTACGGAACCCGCTAGTTCATTGCCGCAATAAGAAATGCTTGCAAATGGATTCTATACAATGCAAGATTAAGGGTCAGTTCTACAATCGACCTCTAAATTTCTAGTCAGCTCTAAGTTGAGGCGCACTCTCATTGGCCAAAATCAGACTTGGCCTAAACTTAGCGCTGACTAGAAATTTAGAGGTCGATTGCAGAACTGACCCAAAGCCAACAATCTCTTGAAGAAGATACCTTAAAATATTGTCCAACCAACAACGTCTCGGTCTTGCCAATCATATTCCTAACCAGGATGGAATAGGCCTATTTGTTTTCCCTCCAACTGAGCTACATGACCAACCCATATTAGCTGTTGCTGTTCCATTAAATATCAGGTGATCATACAGTCTATGGAGTTCTTCGTTCTATATTCGGTGTCCACCATTCCGCAGTCAACATTTTAAATTTATCTTTGAGCTTACTCTTTGCTATATATCTGGTTTCATCTTCCTCTGTGTTTCGGATCGTTATCAAGCATTTTCTTTAAAATATGACACCGAAATGTTAAACAGTGATAGTATTAAATTAATAAAGCTATGCAAGTGTTGGTTTATTTTTTTAAAGTTAATTCATGGATGTATTGGTCTCAATCTGAGATGTAATGAAGAGTTTCTCAGTGGTATGGAATGTTTAAGAGTAGATATGAGACATAACTAAATATCGTAAACAGCTCATTGGGCGAAGATACGTTGTAAATTAAGGCTACCGTCAACATAAATTCCGAATTATTGGAGCTAATGTTTGGATCAGCAATGATGTCTGTTACTACATATTTGATAATGCTTTATCTTTTGCTAGCTGATATATCGCATGTAAAGTGGCTACACACTAGCCGCAAACCGATAACACTGCGGTACACGGCTCTTCGCTACATTTCAGACACCTACATATATAACTTTCTGGCTACTTTTTGAATTGCTTCACTCGTTCATTTTATCGACTTGATATACGTGCATCTGTATAAAATTCCATAATAACCTCATTATTTGAGGGCGAATTCATTATACTAGAAAAAATAAATGTTCAAATTTTGGACAGAATTCCATTTCATTTTGGAGATATAAGGTTTGTAGCCTGAAGTCTTTATTTAATTCCTTTCAATTGGAAACAAAGTGAATATTGCGCAACAAATCAGAAAAAAATGTATATTAAACTAATATTTCGTTGTGGAGAGGTGATTTATATCAACAGGAGTGTATTAGAAGTTAAAATATGATATAATAAGTTTTCCTATGTTTAATTATTTTTAACAGAACTAGATCCGTTCACCAGATATGTGTTATCCCTTAGCGACAATAAACAATTTATGTAAACTACAGAATTCATTGTTGAAAACTATGAATATGATAAAAGGATAAACATTGAGACTAGATTTTTCGGTTCTAACGTGGTCAGGGATTCCGTCAGAATTTTCAGTTTGGGAGTGTAAAGTCAAAATTGAGAGAGTGAAGTTTACATGGTTTCTATCGTGTTTTACCGTAAACATTAAATATGAGGTGCTCTCGAAAATTTATGGGGCGACAACTCCCAACAGGGGAGGGGTTGGCTGAATCGCTGAGCGTGGTTTAATATTCAGCTTGTAGCTTTACGTTCTGTGATTCTATATAATGCTTATCACTACTAGTGAATACCGATTATTCAATAAATCTACTTACCGTTGTTTAGAAAAATAAACGTTATACCAAGTTGGCAACTCTGTCAACCCGATTACATGACATTTTATAACTGCAATTTTACTTTAATGTTCTATTTTTAATTTACAGCGAAATGTTCATATTGTTTACCATTGCAAGGAGACATATTGGGCTCGAAGTTGAAACGTCTGTACGTCGGAAACGAATCATAGTTCTACAATACTTAATCAACTATTCTGGAGAACACTCAGTTACGTTTGATAGTAATTTTCTTACCTGCTTAAGTCTGATTCTGTAAAATATTATTCGTATTTATAAATATAATTAGGATCATAATTGTCGCTAAGACACGAGGAAGATAATTACATTACATGTACAGAGTTTGCTCGTGAGTCGTCTGGTACATTAATTTGCTAAAACCGCAGATTAACACTGGGATTTCTTTCTACGTTTCCCCAAGCGACAAACTTCACACAGTATATTTGATGACAAGGTATTTATGAGAAATCGATTTAAAGGTAAAATAAAATCAGGTACTAGAGTGAATAGGTGAGAAACTCCAGGCGCAATTTCTTTGTAAGAACGCTGCTTCACTGTGGACAAGCAATGAAGTTGTACGGGATGCAGTTGAAAAATATCATTTACAGAAGCCAGGACTCTACTTTCACTCTACCCTCTTCCTCCCTGGTGGTTTAAGTATAGTGTGTGAGGAGGGCGGTAGTCTTATCTAAGTTCTCCACACAAAGAAGCTCATAACACGCTTCATGAACCATGAGTTATGAAAAAAAAATATATAAAACGGCATAAGGTGACTGAGGGGATGAAACCATGTGCAGTAGGGAAAATGACTCTACAGGTTATTACATTTTGGGTGTGCGTTCGTTAAATGCATGTGGGAAGAAGGGAGATGAATATGGCGTGATGTGACGTTCAGTGGATAACAAGGTACGGGTTGAAGGTTGAAATCTGGGGGACATAGACGTGAAGATAAATGTTCAACAGTGTGATGGAATGTTTGGTCAAAAACATCACCCACCGGAACAGATTAATAATGTAGGGGGGCATATGTTAAATCGAGCGAGGAATTCCATCACACTAGCCCCTTGAAATGTAACACCTATTAGTTATTAGTTCAAAAATATCCAAGGAAACTAGTGCTAACAAAACACATTTTCAAGTGTCAAACCATTCTTTCATATTGTACAGTATTATTGGTTTTTATCACCATAGACCTTGTATTCAGGTATGTTTGCTTACATTTTCTGTAACTAAAATACTTTGTTTTCCTCTTTTGCCACACATTTTCAAGCACACTTTATATTTTTGTCCTCTTTCGTATTTATGTCCTACCTAAATGTCTTCAGTTTACGTTTTAATTGAATATTAGGTCGAACTGAGCGGATAATCAGAACATTAAGTAGAACCTTATGGCAGAGGGGACGGAGATGCGCTATTCTGAGCAAAATTCTAGCACAGCATCTAAAGAATCAAAGGGAGACTGAACAAAAATTAGCTCCTAGTACGTTGATATATGAGGATTGAGGAAGCTTTTACTATGGGTTATATGTCCATACAGCTTAATGATAAAACATCCAAGCGTCCTACCAGGACAGTGCGTCCTACGGGTAGTATGTACAGAAACCGTAAAAATGAATGGACGAAATTGAGTTTCCAAAGCGAGAACCTGAATGGTGCAAGCTGACGTCATAATTCGTTAGTTATCAGCGTTGAAAACCTGTCCATTGTAGAACGCGTGAGTGAGTGGTGGAAATGCAGCCGGGTTGTCGTGCGTCTGTCAGCGATACACCAAAGAACATTAGTAACAAACTATTATCTTCAAAACATATAGCAATACTACCGTCCTACTAGCAGTATGTTTGTGTCCTACCAGCAGGACACATGTATGAACACCATTTGTACTGCGAGCAGGACACATCATCGTCCTACCGGGAGACCGTACTGGCAGAACAAATGTCTGAAAGTTCTATCGTTAACCGTCA
>JAGDQP010035947.1:0-19303 GCA_022664845.1 Lepisma saccharinum | reverse complement strand
GATACGAAATTTGGCATAAAGGTGTATTAACAAGAGTAGTTTAGGAATAATTTACATTTTTGAAAAAGTTGTTAACTTGGATCAAAATGGCCACACAAAAACGTTTTCCACACCATTCGAGCTATAGAAACGTTTGGTATGAAGGTGTACCATCACAAGTAGGGAACGGCAATGTAAGAAAACTTTTTAAAAGTCGCTTTCTTTAATTCAACATAGCCGCCCAAATACCATTTTCAAAACCACTAATGCTAGAGAAACGACATTTGGTATGAAGGTGTACCATCACGAAAATGTTTCAATAAATGGATCAAACCACCGCTATGAGCATGCAGCCCCCGAGGCGATATGGGAAAGGGTCTGCACAGCATGGGGCGCTGTCCCCAGAAAGTCTGATCACAATAAAGGGAGCGTAGCCCTAAAAATTTGAAGTTGGGGCGCACACGGAATTCTGGGGCAGCACACCCAGCGAGGCGAACCCAGTATATATATACACGTATAAAAAGCTGTGAAATCCGAGCAAAACACCAGATGATGTTCGAGCCTTAGGGTTGGTGGTGGTGGATTTTAGGCCCGCCAGCAGAAAGCAAATTTGCTGTATCATCACAAGTAGGTTACAATAGATATGGCAAAGCTTCCCTATGTTTCAATAAATATCTCATTCCCACGGGTGGTGGGTATGGGAAAAAATCTGCAACATGGAAGCACAGTGTCCTGGAGAGTGGTTATGATAAAGGGGCGTAAGTACCCAAAAACTCGAAGTTGGGGGCGCAGCCAGCTACGGGGGGCGAGGACCTAAACGAGGCCGAGCGAGCGAGTATATATATTATACACGTACAAAAAGCTGTGAAATCCGAACAAAAACACCAGAGGTGCAAAAAGTGGAGCCAAGTTATTTAGCCCTAAAAGGTGTGAAATGGGAGACGGATGAGCCAAGTTCCTTGGTGACAGCATGTAACAGGAACAAAGGAACTTGGCGCTAGGTGGCAAGGTTCATGATCCTCAAGCTATAAGGGTGGTAGGGATCCAAAAACCCACTACGTCCACCGCCACCAACCCTAAGGCTGTTGCCAGCTCGCGCCAAGTTCCTTTGTTCCTGTTACATGCTGTCACCAAGGAACTTGGCTCATCCGTCTCCCATTTCACACCTTTTAGGGCTAAAGAACTTGGCTCCACTTTTTGCACCTCTGGTGTTTTTGTTCGGATCGTGATTACGGCGACTGTTAATTTTATTTCAGGCGGTTTTTCTATTAATCTGTGGACTTCTCGATTACAGATTTCCAATGGCTCAACAACTGACGATATACTTGACATTTCAAATCTCCTTATCCTGTAGTTCAGCGCTAATCGGTTGGCTCTATATTTTAACACAATACTAATAATTTGCTTCGCTAGCAGTTTATATAGGCATGAACCTTGTGCGCGCTCAATTTTGCTTGACATCGATATTTAGGCTTCTAGTTACGAGATCTGGTTTCTAACGTTCAGAGGCTACACCGGATCGGGAAATAACAAATATTTATCTTCAAATCAATTGACGTAATAGTTCTATCCTCGCTTCAACGTGCAACGTGAGAAGGTCAAACTAAAGTATTGCGTAAGCATAGTTTACCTTCAGGTACACATAAAGTGTCAGCTTCCACCAAGATATCCCCTATCGCTCAGGGCCCTTACGTCCGGGCATAAGATCATACTATATCTATTCAGCAATTTAATGAAGTATTTCATTTATATTTTACCTTACGAACAGTAGTTGTTTGCTCTTATGTATAGTACGAGATAATTATTCATGAGTTACTGATAATTTTATGACGTCACGTCATGGGAAAACTGTGGACAATAGATGGCAGGAGAATATGTGTGGAAGAAGCGAAGTGAGCTATTTTGTTATTTGAATGTTTCTGTATATTATTTAAGGTTATAAACTATTGTAATGTTAACTAAAAAGATTTGATTATCATATGTTATGTTTATAAAACGAATTATTAGTAAATTGGTTGTTGAAAATGGCTATACGCAGTAAGACGACTATATACAGCGGGAATGTATACATGATAGGCGTAACTCGCAGTAGAGGAAACGTAAGTGATGAAATAAACCCTCTTATATCTTTATAAGTCTCTTAATATCTAAAATGTGTTGCACCGTATTGTGGTTTTAAGCTCTTTTTGGTGTGACATAATGAAATATACAGCCTCTTGTTATATGTTTTTACGATAGTTAGTCGTAACCCCAACTTTGTAGGCAAACTTCCATTAGTAGGGCACCCTAACTGCACTACGGGAGCAGATACTGGAACTGATGTTATCATGTTAAGAGGACTGATATTACTTTACCATAGGATTTAGAGTCTAAGATTACAGGTGCCGTTTTCCTGAGGAACTAGCCGAGTATATTTATTGGAGAGTATCTAGATAGGAAAGAGTGTTACTAACGAGCGTAACACGGAGTCTCCCTAGCGTCCCGTAAATAATAATAACAGAACCGAAGTTTTACTTTGCTCAAAATAATTTTCCCGGTCCGTGTTCCCCGAAAAGATGATGCTCCAGATCTTCGTTTTCTTGCTCATACTAAACTTTGTACTGTAGTAAAGTGATAACTGGGGAGACCTTCAAGAGCTCCCTATCCTAGCCTTTGCTGCTAATGTTGGCAAGTTCAAATCTCGATCTTTGAAGGCCAGGCTTCAGAATTCTACCACCATAAGACCTGATTTACCATGAGCCACACAATAAATATTCATGGTTCATTCCGAATTACTTAAGTTCGTCACATTCTCTTAGAGCCAACGGAGACTGCAAATACCAACAAGAGAAATATGTTCCGTCTCTCTTTGGTCCCCAATCCAACTGGGTGCCGAACTTAGCAATGTCCCGTTACATCGCCCACTCCCTTTTCTCTCGGCCGGCTAACATAGCTGACTGCCCGACCAGAAACAGAATCAGATACAGAATGAATGCTTTGCCGCTTCGCCCACCATTTATACAAGCCGCTTGTTGTTTGAACAAACAATAGCCAAGAACCCTTGCAAAACCGTAGCAATTCCTACGTGACGAGTGAATGTACTCAGCTGCTGGAAACTCCCTCTGTTCCTTGTTATCTCAAATTCAAGTGTCCGTGACGTCAACTATCAAAACAGCAATTTTAACATTACTTCGGTTCCTCCAAAAGTACAAGAATATTAAGTTTAAACTAAATTATTAATTGAAACTTTAGTTAAACGAAACATTAAATAGTATGCAAATTGAGTATTAGTCAAATTAATTTAATATATGTATACAACAATTATTCTCCGAATTTCCATATCAATTACTCAACGAATTTGCACATTAAAAGTCAATAAAAAAGTCTTGAAGCCCTATCCACTCGTCACAATATTGTGTTGATTTTTGTGCTTGTTGCCACATGTTAGCTCATATGGTGCGTTATTTCCACAATTAAAGTGAAAGGTAAAGGAGAATAGATTTTAGTGGGTGCAGAGAAATAATAAATAAATGTACGAGGAAGGAACATTGGCATTCCAAAACGGAAAATGTGTTCTAAAAAAAGCGACTTAGCATATTCTTTCTGCGAGTCCTTCATTTGTTAATGATAAGCAAATTTTGCTTTGTAATTTTCTTCTTAATTCATTTCTTTTAAGACTACCTTTCTCTTTCTATCGGTCGTTAACGACTTCTCGAATTTTCGTTACAGGCTGTAAGATATTTTACTTGTAATACAATTGGGGAGCTGCTGTGAATAGAAAAGAGTGGCGATCACAGTTGAGAGCTTCGGCTCTCCTCTTCTAACACGTCTGGTCAGCGTGGGAACAATAGACCAACTCCTCCCTCGGGAAAGGTCTCATCCAGTAGTGGATTGAATATGTTTGTGAATTATTATTACCCCTCTGTCAACCCAAGGTAGGTAATTTAAGTGCATAGGATCTATTTCATAGATATTGTATTCTACAGACTTGGTAGTAGTTCAAATATAGCTACTGTTTGTTAGAAAATTAAACTTGCAGAAATAAAAATGTGATATTTGATTGGATCTGATTTATTCATTAATATACGATATATATTATTTACACATTATGCCTGTTACGTAACTGTATTCTTATGTTCATAGTTCTATGATTGCTTATGACATATCTGGGAATCCATCTAATGTGACAAGTCATTTGATGTAATGTCGAAAACAGTTGATTCAGTAAATCTCGCTTTAACTTAATACTTGACTGTTTGCTCCATGTTGCCAGAGCAAAAAAACCAGAACATTCTCTGATTTACTTCCACATTTATATGGTATATGAGCAGCGTACTGTTAATCTGAGAAATGTTTTATACAAATTCTCTATACTAAATATTTACTGAGATTTTTGTCAGTGGTAAATCAAAACAAAATGGCGTACAGAAGAGAAGGTAGATTCTTACCTGGTGGTTTCTTTACAGGTCGCCAGGTGGCCACAGAAAGTAGAAGAGTGAACGGTATTGAACCCTCGCCGCCGGGACCTCTACACAGCGATCAAAGTTAAGAGGTTTTATAAGAGACCGGCGACGAACACTCTTTCCCTTAACTCAGGCTGGTTTCATTGGTTTGCTTCACTGAAGATTTCAGAATAAATGAATAAATTTAGAACGAAAAGTATTGCCTATGTTAGAGGGAATAATACATTTTCCATCAATTGAATTTTTTTTAGAGAGAGAGAGTTACAGAAAATGTTACAAGATATAAATAAGTTACAGAGATGATACTATTAAATTTATCAATTATTACGTAATTTTCAATTAAGAATTTGAAGAAAGAAATAATGAAAAAGAAATTGAATGAATTATTTTAAGCGTAGTAAGTGAATAAGCGCAGTAAGAATTATTATTATTATTTTACCACCATATTGTATAGAAAACCTCCAACAACCGTTTCACCTTTAGTGTTTTCCAGGCATGAGAGAAATGATAATTAATATTTAAAATTAGCAAGTGCTCATTATAGTTCGGTTCTTATTTAAATTAATGCATTTTAGTACGAATAATTCAAAGTTCAGTCTTTAGGTAAATAGTCTATAATTGTTGGTGCTGCCATCTTTTAATGCTCTCTTTAAATACGCGGACGCTACAATTTGCAAGTAAAAAGACAGTTCACAGAAGAAAACAAATAGCAAACTCACACACTTCACTATCTACAGAACAATGTATACGAGAAAGTAATATCATTAACAAACAAAAACCTCCGAAACTGAAGTGAAGAAAATGGAATATGTGGTTGGTTAAAAACGTAAAATGCCTACTGATTAAAATTGTTCGTGTTTAAGGTTTAATTACTCTCAGTTATTAACTTAAAACTTATGAACATCAACGAAGTTGAACAATTATATACCCACACTTTGATGTACAGTATCTTGATTGATTTTACTCTATACAAAATGGAATATTTTAGCGCACCATGCATATTGAAAGGCATGCAAGACACATTAATTACGTCTGTGTTCAGTTATTCAGTGCTTTGTCTATTAAGTACAAACTGAAGTAGAACTATTCTAAAGTAATTACAAATAAAATTAGAACGTTCTGAACTTTTATTATAAAAATATCTGTAAAATAAGTAAAATAAGTAGTGTTTATACTCGTTTGAGTAAATATTGGTTGATTAACATGATTTGGAGGTATCTATTACCAGAAGGTTCCTGTACAACAATAACCACCGGTTCTTTTCAATTTAAGTTTCTATGAATTACCTCAAGGTTCATGTGCAACATAAGCCAATAATGATGTGTCATTTTCTTTATTTTCTTTGACTTTTCTGTAAGGTGAGAGAGAGATTTTTTCGGCCGAAAGTAGATGGTTTTCTTAGATATCTCCATCTCTTAGATGTGTCTCGAAACTCTGGAGTTTCACTGGAAATCATGAGTATTTAATCTGATCACCAAGTTTGGTCTCCATTTTGAAAGTGACTTAAATAAGTTTTGAAGCACCCTTTATATGTTCGAATAACCCTGAAAAAATATAAAATCCAAAAGCCACTTCTCTCTTGCTGTTAGATTTGATTTGTGGGAACTGAACTTAATATTTTACTACGTTTAAATTCCATATTTTTATCTGTACTTTTTTCTTATTCTTCTTGTCTCTCCCCTTCTCTCTCTCTCTCTCTGTCTCATTTCTCTGCCTCTGTCTAACAGACATTCACCGGTTTCAATGTTTCATTGTATGTATTTAAATTTCTTCCTCCATTAACTTATGTATATTGATTTGTCTCGCTTTTATTCTTTCATTTTATCGATACTAATACATGTCTATTTTGAAAAAAAAATCGTGCTCATGATGCTTGCTGATTTTTGTATGGGCGAGACGAAGGAAGGAGAAAAGGGGAGTCTGTTTACCAGACACAATTATGGAATGAGAATGTGCCATTTTGGTTGCCAAGCTGCACGGCGTTCGCTGTCACAATTTTTTGATGCGAAGTGTACCTTCCCCGTATATGCATGGCGTGGCTGAGGAAAACAATGAGAAAACCTACGTCAGAACAGTCAGCCGCTGGTTCCGATCCGAGGACCTCCCGAATACGAAACCAACGTTCTACCAAGTAAAGTACGGCGCTCGGAAGAAAGCATACTCGTTTCGATATTTATCACATGCACACATACACAATATCATAGGCACGCACACACAAGACAACGTAAATAACAACATAACATCAGAAATTATAAAGAATAAATATCGTGCATCGTGGCCTGTTTTAAGAACTGACAGAAACAGATCTTTTATCTTGACTTTCATGCATAACGTTAGTGTTCTATGGAATTCATTAAGAAAGAAATAAGAAAGAAACCATAGGTTTTAAAGTTCATTTTTTGTTTCTCTACGTTCGTTAAGGATCTTTTCTCCTGGACAATTTGAATTACACTTTTCAGTACACTTCAACTAGTGGCCCAACTAAAGTAAAAATAGTGTTAGGTTTCGTGTTTTGGTGTTTGAAATACGATTTGCTTAAGTTTTTAATTTAATATTTGCTACATTCTACAATATATCATGAATATCTTTACAGAACCCAGGACATGTGATAACGTTTTCTGTTAAAGAAAAGAAAATTCCAACCCTTACTCGCTCACTCACACACTCTCAGAATCACACACTGCCCACTCTACGTCAATTGGGTGGCCTATCTTCTAAGCTAGAGAAAAATCGTGTGTAATAAAGTAATGTAACGATGATAGTAAAATAGAGATCTGCGATAACGTATGGTGTGTTAATGATGATTTCGGGATGCTTTCGTTTCGTATATGCATTTAAAAGCAACCCAACCTGGTGTCCATGAATTGTGTTATATTAGGCTGACCTTAATCGTATATTGATTTACTTAAACTGAGACATCATCTGCGATGCAGCATTGACTTAGATTTTCCGAAACCGGGATTATAACGGCAATACTGCAATAATAATAATCATCATCATTATCTTTATTAATGTGCTATGAACAGATATACGCGTGCAGTATAAAACCAATATAGTATAGGTCAAAAGATAATGTAAATTATGTCGGGTTACAGAACATCAGGATATAATAATTACACAAGGCTGCGTCATTTTGGCACTTTGTATGTCAATGGGTGTTTTCTAATTTTGGTTTAGAGCTGTTTCCAAATATGGTATTCGTTTTTCTCCATCACCCACAATTTGTCTGTTATTTCATAATTTTGCTATTCTTAACCCTTTTAACTTCAAGCGATTTCCGTTCTATTTTTAGACTTCCGGTTAGGTGTTTATAACTTCTGTACTATCCATCCGTTATGAATTGTTCATACATCATTTTCTCCGTTGAAAATCAGGCTCTCCAACGGTGATACCTGCTGGTGTCTCAGATACACGGTTGCAGAGATATTCGTGTTTTTCGGGATTTTTGGCGAATGTAAATTATAGTAATTTAAAAAAGAGCCACTAGATGACAAACTCACAACAGTGTGTAAAGGAAGATGACTTTTTATGCAAATTGCAGCAATTAAATGATATTTTAGCTAAAACAAATATAAGTATACAGTATTTGTTCTTTAAAACATGTAATAAAAAGTGACCAACATACAGTTCGCACGGGAGTAAAGAACAACATATTTAGAAGTGCTTGTAGAAGAAATTTGAGCTCATTATAATAAATAAAAGGTATTCCCGCCAATGATTTGTAAGTGTCCTTTGTTCAATGAACCTTTCTTCCTGTGGATAACGTTTTGAAATGGCGAGCTCCTCAAGACGATCGTGTGTAAATGATCCAAATATGTTTTGTTATATTTGCGGGTCTCTTACATTGAAAAGCAGGAGACAGAACATAACCACGTTTGTGAAAAAAGCATACTTTGCTTACTTTGGTGTTAAGTTAGGAGACCAGGACAAAGCCTTTGCACCACATTATGTGTGCCATTCCTGTGTTGCTGGTTTAAGAAAATGGACTCTGGGGAAGCAGAAGTCGTTACCGTTTGGAGTTCCAATGGTATGGAGAGAGCAGGTGAACCACGTAGATGGTTGTTATTTTTGTATGGTGAAAGTGGACGGACATAACAAGAAAAGTATGAAAAGTATTGTTTACCCAAATCTGAAATCAGCTATCAGACCTGTCTGTACCACACAGCCCCGAGATTCCCGTACCCACGCCTCCAGTAACCCTTGAATCATCATCATCATCATCTGACTCTACATACAACGATGATGAATTTACAGCTTCCACAGAAGATGAGAAACCAGATCTGTTTACCCAAGAAGAATTGAATGACTTGGTAAGAGATCTAGGTCTTTCTAAAGAATCTGCACAAATTTTGGGTTCGCGTTTAAAGAGAAACGATTGCTAGTTCCTGGTACTACATTCTACTGGTATAGGAGAAGAGAAGAGGAATTTCTTGAGTACTTTACCGAAGACGGCCCTCTTGTGTACTGCAATAACATTGAAGGTCTACTATCACAATATGGAGTTAAATACAACGCAAAGGAATGGAGGTTATTTATTGATGCAACAAAAAGAAATCTGAAAGCTGTACTGTTAAACAATGGAAATAAATATGCCTCAATACCAGTAGCATATTCTGTACATTTGAAAGAGAACTACGAAAACCTTGAAATTCTGTTAGCGGCAATAAAATATTCACAGCACCAATGGGTAGTGTGTGGAGATCTCAAAATTATAGGAATGTTGCTTGGATTGCAGTCAGGTTTTACAAAATTTCCTTGTTTCCTTTGCCTATGGGATAGCCGTGCACGTGATTTACACTGGGATAGGAAAGAATGGCCTGTAAGAACAACAATGGAGCCAGGACACAACAATGTAACAAAAAAATGTTTGATTAGAAGAGAAAATATTATTTTGCCGCCACTCCATATAAAGCTCGGGATCATGAAACAATTTGTGAAAGCGTTTAATAAAGAAGGTGAATGTTTTAAGTATATCAGTTCAAAATTCTCTTTTCTATCCGAGGCTAAAATCAAAGAAGGAATCTTCGTTGGACCCCAGATAAGGAAGCTAATGAAAGATGAAACATTTGAAAATTTGCTGACCAATGAAGAAAGGCTTGCTTGGACTGGATTCCCAAATGTGATTGCGGGATTTCTGGGGAACAGAAAACAACCTGATTACAGGAACATCGTGGAAAATATGTTGATGGCTATGAAACAACTAGGCTGTAACATGAGCGTTAAACTTCATTTCCTTCATAGCCATATCGACTTTTTTCCTGAAAATTTAGGCGATTTTAGTGAAGAACATGGGGAGAGATTCCATCAGGACATGAAGGAGATTGAAAAACGTTATCAGGGCAGGTGGGATAGAGTTATGATGGCCGACTATTGCTGGTGTCTCAAGAGAGACAATGAGAAGTCAGGACACAAACGAAAATCACGAATATCACATTTCCGCAGCAAGAGAAAGAGAGTTTGAGAAATTTAAATGTCTGTTTTGGACTTTTTATGTAACAAAAATCAGCCTTTACGTATTTTGTTAATCAAAGTAACCTGTTTGCCGTATTGATTTATTTCTAACATTGTAAAAACATTATGTCCTACATGTTTACATTGAATAAAATTATAAGTTTAGTAAGTACTTAAATTACGATTATATAAAAACCTTGGGTGATAGGAAAAATCTGACTTCAGATTCGTAATCAGGAGACCAAAATACATAATAATCACCCATCAGAATCAAAAGCGTCGTAGAAAAATAATATTTCGCAGCCCTGTGTTATCATTTAGATTATAAAACACGTTCTCCCAAGTATTTCGTAATAAATATATACAAAATTTTCACCACCATTTGGGATATAGAAAAAAATACAAGGGCTAGTAGAAGGGCCCTGAAATTTACATGGTATAATTCTGAAGAAATATCAATATAAGTATAGTTCACAACCAATCACGTTATAAATGTATAAAACAAGTTAGAAGAAAGTCAATCACTTAAGCAATTTAAAAAATAGAAAATTAGTTGTCATCATTCTGTTTAACATAATTTGTGATTTTCACACGAATAAAAACAACATCCAATCAGACTTTTCTAAAATTACGGCAGTAAATTTTATAGAATGTTTATAAATGCAAAAGGATCAATTAGAAGTATAAATTAGAAAATGTAACTTTCCTTTAAAAAATTACATGAAAAAAATGAATATCTTGCCGGAATCGAACCCAGGTTGCATTGCCAGTTATTCGATGCTCTTACCAATACGCTACGGCAATTTCTTCTCTGTTGTTTTCTACTGTTCTTTACGCGTCAAGAAGTTTAGCACAACGCTAATAGAACACTGAGTTATGTAGTTATGGGGTAGGAACGGGTGGAGTTCAGCTTATAGTAAAACACTCCTATCACGCGATGGGACTTCAGGGCAGCAATACCACAGCGACAACGCAACGAAAAAAAAATCAAGTTCTTCAAGTTCTTCAAGTTCAAGAATTTTTCAAGTTCTTCGTTCCAACAAGATTGAATTAGGCTACATATAACATCCAGCAGCAATATTGTTCAAACATACTGCTTATGTTGTTCCAGGAAGTCAGCTGCATGCTTGTTTATGAAATGCAACACGATATTAACTTTGACAAGGTGAAAGCAAGTGAGTGACAGACAACCTTGATCCAAGTCAGCATGCTATCTGAGGTAGTAATAAAGAAAACTTATTTATAATTATTTACGATCATCTTACAGACAGTGTCATTTGTTTGCATATGTGTGTCCTACAACGGCTTTCAATTTCGCTTCCAAGATTTTCCAAGGCATAATTTGAAACACAAATATTTCAGGTTTTGTCATGAATGGCTAAGCATTTATTCTAAATTTGCTTCCTAGTTCAATCAAAGTTTCTCTCTTTTGGTAAATAATCCTGGTTCTGACATTCACTCTAATGAAAGTTTTCAACTTTTAATTCAATGGATTTCCGGGAATCCTAGCTTTACACGACTCCAAAAGCTGTATTTCTCTTACAGAAACGAAGAGACTGCCTTTAATTATGTTACTTTTGTTAGTCCTCATCTGTAACTTTCTTAAACATCGTTACGCTTTACTTACAAAAAGCTGTCATGTGATGCCGTCTTCTACTTCAACAGACGACGTCTTCTATTCTTTCATACAGAATGAGAAGATTCTATGTTCCTTAAAATAATAGGGTTGGAACAAACAGAAGATTTTGTGAAGGAAAACGAAGCTTCCAAAGATAGTAAAACTGTTGCATTATCTAAGAAATGTAAACAAGTGTTTTCTTAAATTGCCATCTTTCTCTTTCACTCGAAATATATCAGACTGTAACAAATCCTGTAATTAAGAAATCAATCTCTAAGTCTTCTCTTGGTATATTGACATCTCTATTAAATTATAATGTAAGCGTAGTAGTTTTTATTCAGTGTGATACATCAATTTGTCTAATTAGCTAACCTGTTTACGGAGAGAGTTTAGCACCAAAAACTCCATCTGACTAAAAATATGATCATTTTGGTAAATTTTATTCGAATATAGTAAATTTCATTTACCAGGTGTATGCATAAGTTTTTGCCGGTTTTTTGGTAAAGAAAACACGTAATTTTCAAGGGAAATTAATTTTGTTTTATTCTAAATATTGGCCATCGGCTTCTACACATTTCGCCCATCTTTCAGGTAATTGATGCATACCATGCCAGAAAAACTGCTTTTCTTTTGCGGCAAACCATTCGTCGAGCCATTTTCCAACGTCTTCGAAATTGCTGAAGTGTTGCTCTGCGAGCGCGTGCCCCATGGATGCGAAGAGGTGATAGTCAGATGGCGCCAGGTCTGGGGAGTACGGCGGGTGCGGAAGGATGTCCCATCCAAGCGATTTCAAGGTGTCTTTCACTGGTTTTGCTGTGTGACACGGCTCATTGTCGTGTAACACAATCACTTTGCCATGTCTTCTGGCACATTCCGGTCGTCTTTCGATCAATGCGTGATTTAAATTAATAATTTGTTGGCGATAGCGTTGTGCATTAACGGTTTCGCCGGGCTTCAAGAGGTCATAATACACAATACCGCTCTGGTCCCACCAGACACAAAGCATGGTCTTCTTGCCGAAGAGATTTGGCCTTGGTGTTGAAGGACCGGCTTCGCCAGGTGAAAGCCACGATTTTTTCCGCTTCGGGTTTTCAAAATAAATACATTTTTCGTCGTCCGTCACAATTCGATACAAAAAGGATATTCTTTCGTGGCGTTGAAGCAGCATTTCACAAGTGACTTTGCGACTTTCCATTTGACGTTCATTCAAATCGTGTGGGGCCCATTTACCCAGTTTATTGATCTTCCCCATTGCTCGTAAACGTCTGCTGATTGTTTCTTGTGACACATTTAATGCTTTTGCCAATTGCTGTTGAGTTTGAGTCGGGTCATCCTCCAATAGCACCTGCAATTGCTCGTTTTCGCACTTTTGTGGTCTACCATAGCGCACACTGTCTTTCACATTGAAATCACCACTTTTAAATTGTCGAAACCATGTCTCACATGTTCTAATCGATGGAGCGTGTTCACCATATGTTTCTACCAGCACACGATGAATTTCAACAGCCTTTTTCTTTTGATTAAATAAGAAAAGCAATGCGTGCCGAAGATGTTCTTTTTCAGGCACAAACTTCGACATGATCACTGAACGATAAAACAAAGACGCTAGTGTTTGACGGACTCAACTTGTGTGTGTTTGTAGTTTAATGCCAGATGAATAAAATGACGTATGTGTCAAATGAATACGCTGCGTACTTTTCGCTGGCCCCATTTCTTAGTTAAACCGGAAACTACTTATGCATACACCTGGTATATGAATAAACAGTTATTAAAGTGCGTTCAAAAAGTATCTCCGCAGTGAAGCAGAGAAAAGAGATGACAAGAGGGATACATGACAACACTTAACTAATAGTATTGCGCAGTATACGTCTCTGTTGAGTTGAAGGTCGTGTATGTTTCTCACAATCACAAGTACCGACATCCACTGCGCAGAGTCTTTTCGAACGCGCCCTATATAGGTACATAAACTCCGCCCACGAAGAAATGTTCATTTTTATTTAATGTATCCGTTTGAACTATGATTGAGTTATTACGAGTTGCAACAAATAAAAAAACGTTTTAGTGTGTTGACGCACTCAAATAAACTGCGGTGGTAGTAGGTTAATACTAGTCCCCAGTATCGAAATTTTATAACTAATATAATTAGTTTGAGCTCAGTGTGACTTCATTTGAATTTCAAAAAAACATTTAAAGTGACTAATGTTATCAACTATAAAAGATTTATAGTAAGCGTTAATGGAAAACCCTTTCTTTTTGAATGTTAACAATTTAATATGTGGATTTCTTAGAGCTCATTTTGTGTACTTATGGACTGCCAAATGTAGTTTTGAGTTATCATAGTTTTTAAGATAAATTAGGTAAAAGTTTCTGATGCAACATTAACAGCCACCCACTTTGAGTACATTAAGTTGGCTCAACCAGCAAATACATTTTCATTGTTAGTGCATTCGTTTGAGCTATGGTTGAGTTCTTTTAGATTGCAAGATAACATTTTGAGTTGCTTTCAATTCCAAGATAGGAGAGCCATTCAATAAACAAAGAACCCTATAGTTCTAAGAATATTTATATATAAGAAAAATATTATTTATTTATAATATAACAAGTCATTTCTGTCATCTATTTATAATAACCATTTGATCTCTGTTGTAGGTATATAAGCTCCATCAGTGATTGAAAGTTAGGAAGTTCACTGGAATCTGCTCTTTGTCAGAACAGCGTTCGGTGATAAGATTAATAGTATCTGAGGTTACAAAACATCTAGAATTTACGCCTTGGTGCTCAAGCAATAGGGTAGAAGTAATACGAATTGTGAGAACTTTCACAAGTGGGTTTGTCAGATCAGATGTTTTCGAATTGGAGCGTGCCGGACGACCCATTGAGCCTCCAAGGTTATTTCGGGAATCTAGCATTGGTGAACTCTATTAGGGTTAATTTTGTGCGATGCCTTAGCTCAAAATTGAACTATGACTAATGAGTACTAAAGTGAAATACTTAAAACTAAAGTTAAACCTGCGATTCTAAAACAACTCATTTACTCTTTCTCCACGACAATGCTCGTCCACATTACGCCAATTCAATAGGATAAACTAGCAACAAACTGGGGTGGGAGGTTCTGCATCATGGTCCAGACCTCTTTCCTTCAGATTTCTTTTTGTATAGACTCTTTAAGACGTCATTACGTGGCATCAAGTATCATAACAACAAAATGAAAAACAAATTTACAACACTGGCTTCAATATCAGCGCAAAGAATTCGTTACTGCCAGAATAAAACAAACAATAGAGCCATAAGAGAACTCTAGTAGATAATTATGTTAAAAATGAGTGTATGGTGAGATTCTTGTGAAGACTTATGTTGACTGTACAGCCCTATGCCTCATTATTTGTTAAACTGGTAATTAAATGAAACTGGGGAAAGGGAGGTTAATGCTAGCCTCTCACCTTCGAATATTAACAATTTAACACACGGATTCATTTGAGCTCGATTTTAAATCCTTTCTGAGTTTCAAAAGAAAAGTTTTAGTCACCAGTTATACAATCAGGGGGATAAAAGTAGTTTTCCGTAAAATTCATTTTTCATGTATAAACACATTTAAAGAGACCATAACTTGAACAAACTAGTGGACCATTTGTTCCACGGACTCATCCACGGATTGATCCACCTTAATCAAACTTAAGGAAGGTGGATACATCTATAGCTGAGTTCCAGCAACATTTCTGTGTGCTGAAAAGTCAGTTCCAGAATTTTATCCCTGCTTTACTGATGGATCGAAATCAGCTGAATCTATTGGATGCGCGTCTACTATAAATGGGGGAAGCCTACCAATTCTTTCTTAATCTCAAAGCCAGTATTCTTACTGCTGAGCTTTATGCACCTATACACGCTTTGGATTTTGTTGCCATTAGAATGTCCCTGTCGTTACTACCAATGTAAATTTAGGTAGGTTTTTGCGTTTATCTCAAAAGAACGATTTTGGTGCTTAACCCGGTTTTAATACAAGTCCTCAGTTTTATCTCATTTTCATCTTAGTACCGATACGCCATGTTTTCATGTGTGAGTGGCTGGCAACCTTGTTATTTTTCTCTTTGGGCCATCATGAAAACTGACGTTTTGCCCAGAAACCGCAGGATCTCGATCATCTACAACAGTTGATCCAACAGTTGTTCGAGAGATTGGATAAAAATCATCAGTTATGTTCTGACATCTGTAATTCAGTGCTAAAAATGTGACTTGTCTATTTAAAAACAAGATCTCTAGTTTTGACACATCGGTACAGAAATGTACAATAGAATCTGACAAAAATTTTGTTAATTCTTTTAAAAATTGGAAAAAACTTCTATTATCTCATCCGGTATACAAATTACATGATGGTTTGAGAAATATTGATGTTGATGTGTTAAAGTAGCTTTGTGTTTGAGGATGACTCATACAACTCTAATAGAATTACATTTCTTTTGTTGACTGGGAATCTAATACAAGGTAAAACTTTTACCAGTCTGTTACTGAGGCAAGCTATTCACTGAACAGCTGAAAACTACTAAAATATTTGGAAACATTGTACTGAATATCTTAGCCTTGTTCTTTTGAGAAAATATACTATTAACTATATTAATATGCTATAAAATTATATCTTTTAACTTAATCTTCTAAATTATACTCAACTACATTTTATTATTTTTATAATATCGCAGCACTGCAAGGATTTTTACGAAAAACAACACATTTGAAAGAACTTTCCTTTCATTGTTATTAGTTTCAGCGTAGCGAGCGGAGGAGGTATATACCTTGAAGTATTTCATGATAAGAATGTTAAAAAGTGGGAAGGTATCATCTAGACATGTAGTTCAGAGTCTGGGAAGTGCACTCCGTTGGGGCATGAAATATGTGCACGGGGGAGAATTTACAAAAGAAATAACAAAACTTCGAAATGAAATAATTAAGGCAGAGCTCAGTCGGTGCTAGAGGCAGGCTTTAGCAACGAGCTTCCGGTTTAGATTACTTATTTCGTGCTATTAGAAATACCTTGGAACTCACCTCAACCACCTCCATAACAGTAATAGTTCCTGTATTAGTACTTCTTGAGGTGGAAACTGTCGACTGACGGACGAACATAGATGATATATAGGGCTTCAAATTCTTCTCGCCGATATCTTTCCAACAACACCTCAACAACCTTCCTAGCCGTAGTAATTTCTCGGTTCAAAGTTGTCGACAGACGGAAGGACAAAGCGATAAAAGAAAGCTTAGCAGCTTTTGCTGCTAAAGCTTAAAATCAAATGCAGAACTAATTCTTGAAATATCGAAACTGGCCAATTGTCTTAATGGGATCTCACAAACGTTTACACCTGATTTATCATGACAAGAAAGATGACCCAAAACTTTCTTTTGAAGCTCAAAGAAACTCAAAATGTGCTCGAAACGAATCCATATATTACATTGTTGGAAGTCGAAAGTGGCGGATCTATCATTAACCTCCACCCGATTTAATTTCTTGTAGCTTGATAACTGTTGTTTTGAAGCTCAAAACAACACAAATGGAGCTCAAACGAATCCTTATAATGAATTGTTAAAATTCAAAAGTGCGGTGTTTTCTAACATTAACCTGACCTACAGTTTCTTTTCGATTTCGTCAGATTTGATAGTAAATCAAAATATTTATCTCGCAACTCAAAAGAATACAATCACAGCTCAACCGAATGCATTAAACTTAAACAATTCGTTTGTGAGTGGGCTAATTTAGTGGACTCTAAGTGGGAAGATACTATTAATGTTGTGTCACAAACTTTCATCTTATTTACCATAAAAAAGACGATAATTCCAAATTACAGAAAATAAGTTCAAAGCTCAATATATTAAACTGATAAATTTCGACAATGAAGAGTTACCATTGCCCTACCACCTAATTTGTTTTCCAAGTACATTGGAAATTAAAGGAACTCAAAAGATGTTTTCTTGGAACTCAAGTGAACATAGTTATAACTCAAACCAATGCGAAAATATATTTTGTGAGTGGGTCAAGTACATGAACTCATTCTCAAGTTTATGATTCTCAGAAAAAAAATCGTATCCACTTGTTTTCGATTTTTGTAAATTATGGAGAGGCAAAATTAAAGATTTCAATTTTGAAAATGGGCACCGTAGTGGTCGTCGAAATTTATAATATTAAGTAATACGTGTTTTAAAGATTTCATTGTTTTAGTTGATCTCTTCCAATGCTTAACAAATGACGCCACAATTTCCTGCTGGTCAAATATTTTGACTAGAACTCAATTACTCAATTCTTTAAAAGATTTATTACTTCATAACTTAGAGTTCCATAACTACTACCCTGCCCACTTTCCAGGATTGTAACGGCGTAGGGAATTGGCGACCCCATCGTCCAGCTGGCTTTTGCTGGCTGCAATCAGCCCTCGCAGCTAAACATCAACGCTGCCTGAAAGGAGGACCAGCCGAGAGGATTTCATTTACATTCATTCACCCCATTTTTCATCCATTGATGTCTCATTATTTCATCTCCTCTTGTGCTGCGAGTTACTCCTCCGCGCAAAGACCAAGGATGTGACAGGATGTATTTGCATTGACGATGGCCCCTGGGCCCAGGGGAAAGGGGGCGGAACCATTGGATAGCGCCTGGTTCTTAACAGCAGATTCTTGGATGGTCTAGTTCGTTGAGACTGGGAAGTGCGCCATTGGGGAGCTCTTCGGACCTTTGGTCTCGCCAACACTCGGGGGAGTGGGTGTCCCAAGTATCCATCAGTCGGGAGTACAAGTGATTTCGACGCCAAGTCATTGGACTTCGCCTCGATTTCCAGCTTGCTGACAAGGGTGATGAGGGTAGTACCCGGCAGCCTCGTTGGCTCCTCAGAACGAAGACGGAGAAGTGTGGGCATTTACGGCTTTCATTCATCATGGCTCCACCACATCCTAATAAGTCGCCTTCGCAGAAAGAACGAAAGAGACAGAAGAGAGAGAGCGAAGAGAACGTCACTGATGTTAGTAAGAAGGCGCATACAGCTAATGCATCAAGCAGTGACAAAAAAGATAAAAACGCAGTAGAGGAACAGACAAGTTTCGTACCGTCTATTACACGATATCTTGTGATTAAAGTAATGAGTGAAACAGAAAATCCAAGTGGTTTGAAGGGGTTATCCCCTTTCGTAATACAAAAACAACTGAATCACGTTGCAGGTGAACTTAAGCATGTTAAAAAGCTTCGCAACGGCACCTTGCTCGTAGAGACCTCCAATAATAAACAGTCTACTAATCTCCTAAAGCTGAAAACCCTAGGACCATTCGAAGTTCAAGTTGAACCACACCGTCAACTGAACTTTTGTCAGGGCGTAATAACTTGTTGGGACTTGCAGGATGTCCCTGAAGAGGAGATTAAGAATGAACTGGCCAGCCAAGGTGTAGTCAACGTTAGGCGGATTAAAACACGTAAGAGTGGCGAGCTGCAACCCACGAGCTCGCTAATTTTGACGTTTGCCATGCCACAGCTTCCTAAGGACGTGAAGGCAGCCTTCTACTGCTTGCCTGTCCGTCCATATATACCCAGTCCGCTCCGCTGTTTTAAATGTCAGCACTATGGACACACCAGCACGTCGTTTAAGGCGACCTCTGCTGTTTGTGCAATTTGCGGAACCAGTAGCCATGGTGAGGATCCTTGCACATCACTGAAACCTCAGTGTGTCAATTGCAAGGGTGAACACACGGCCTGGTCGCGGGACTGTCCTATATTTCAGGAGGAAAAACGAATTCGAGAGCTGATGGTCTTAGAGAAAATATCCGCTGGTGATGCTAAACGTCGATTACG
>JAGDQP010035946.1:1574-19303 GCA_022664845.1 Lepisma saccharinum | reverse complement strand
CTCTGGTAGACCACAAAAGTGCGAAAACGAGCAATTGCAGGTGTGTTTGGAGGATGACTCATCTCAAACTCAACAGCAATTGGAAAAAGCATTAAATGTGTCACAAGAAACAATCAACAGACGTTTACGAGCAATCGGGAAGATCAATAAACTGGGTACACGATTTGAATGAACGTCAAATGGAAAATCGCAAAATCACTTGTGAAATGCTGCTTCATCACCACGAAAGAAAATCCCTTTTGTATCGAATTGTGACGGGTGACGAAAAATGGATTTATTTTGAAAATCCGAAGCGGAAAAAATCGTGGCTTTCATCTGGCGAATCCGGTCCTTCAACACCAAGGCCAAATCGCTTCGGCAAGAAGTCCATGCTTTGTGTCTGGTGGGACCAGAGCGGTATTGTGTATTATGAACTCTTGAAGCCCGGCGAAACCGTTAATGCACAACACTATCGCCAACAAATGATTAATTTAAATCACACATTGATCGAATGGGCGCCCGGAATGGGACCGAAGACATGGCAAAGTGATTGTGTTACACGACAATGCGCCGTCTCACACAGCAAAACCAGTGAAAGACACCTTGAAATCGCTTGGATGGGACATCCTTCCGCCCCCGCCGTACTCTCCAGACCTTGCGCCATCTGAATATCAACTCTTCGCATCAATGGCGTACGCGGTCTCTTTGCCCACCACCCCAAACCGGCGCCCATATATGCATTTTTTTTTTTTTTTTTTTTTTTTTTTTTTTTTTTTTTTTTTTTTTTATCAATTACCAGAAAGATGGGCGAAATGTGTAGAAGCCGATAGCCAATATTTTGAATAAAACAAAATTAATTTCCCTTGAAAATTACGTGTTTTCTTTACCACAAAAACTTATGCATACACCTGATTATATATATATATAAAGAGAGAGAGAGAGAGAGAGAGAGAGGGGTTTCAAAATGAAATCAATAATTCATTTAAATATCATAGTTTTCTTTTTCAAAAATTAAATTAATATTGTATGATAATAATAAATTTGCAACGTTTAAGTTTTTACAATATTTTTCTGGGAATTATTAATTCAATTGATTAACTTTCAACTTTTTATAATAGATTGGAATATCATTCCTTCATATTTATATTTCAATATAAAAAAATTAAACTTTAATAATAAAAACAACATTTCAATTTCCTTCAACAAATAAAATTACATTATTTTTTATAACTCCTTTAGAATTCCAATTAACATATGATCGGTTATTTGTTTAACCCATACCATTCTAAAGTTTCATTTATATACATTGCTATTCAATTTGCTTTTGCAAATTATCTTAGAATGTCCTTTCTATTTGTTCTCATATTTATACAAACTTGATCATAGTGTTGATCCAATATAAAAAGCATAAGTAAAATATTTAAATTCATTGCAATCACAATTTTTTTTACATCCGTTAAATCACAATTTCAATAGATTCATGTATTTTGTACAGATCCATTTTTTCATCATTTTTCACTTTTATTTCCATTAGCGTTTTTCTCTTCATTTTCTTACTCTTCTTTCGACCTTTCCTTCTCAACATTTGTACCGCTGAATAAACCTTATTCTTGTACCATATCATGGAAAGTTTTTCCGTTTCCGTAAGTCTTATCCATAGTTTATACCCATACAGTTTATTGGCCTTTTCTCGTATTCTCCTTTTCCTTTCAAACCATTCTTTATAGATCTCTTCCAGTTGTACCACCGTCCTTTTTCTTTGTTCCTTATTTTCCTCTTGATTTCCTGATACTTCTCATTCAAGGTTTCTTTTAACCCTTTTCCAGATTGTTACCATAAGTTGTCGTTAAATAGTCGGGTATTACATTGTAGAAAACTTCTTTCTGTTCGCTTTTAACCTTTTGAAAGTATGATTCCCCAATATCTAACTTAAGTGGGTTACCCGAAAGTGGTTGAGGAATTTGCGATGTTCTCCTCTTCCGGGATTTTCGATTTTTTTTAAAGTTACTTCTTTTCTTCTTCACTTTTCTATATTGCCTCTTACACATATCAATTATCCTACATTTAAGTTTAGCCTTTTCCTCTTCGTTTTTCTTGCACATCCATTTCTTATGTCTTGTTCCTTTCGTGAATCTTTTCTTCAATTTTCTTTTCCCTTTTCTATTTTGTTTGGGCATTTCCTTCCCCTTTTCAGCTTCACACAAACTCATTTTCTCCTTCCATACTGGATACTGGATCTAGTTTTCGTCTTTTGCTTCTACCTTTATGACTTCTTTTCCTGACCTTTCGTTCTTCTATTCCCGTTTCTGCTATTAATCTTTTCTTCTGAATCAACTGTTGCTTAGAATTTTCTTTAATTCTTCCTTTATAGAGGTTCTCATATCTTAGCCTTTCTCCAAATTGCGGTTTTCTTCTTATCTCTTCATTCCATAATTTTAAATGTCTTCCTGCTCGTTTTCCTTACTTGCTTTTAGATTTTAGTTTCATTTTCACATCTTCCATTGATTCCCTATTGTCAGCTACTCTTAATTCCAAACCTTTAGTATCTTGATTACTATTGTTCTCACAAACAACACCAATATTTTTGTCACCTTTCGATATTGAACAAATCCTTTTATCAGAAATAGCTGCTTTCTCACAACTCACTGATTTCTGAATAACATCATATTCCTTTTCCATATTATTTGTTACGTGGTAACCTCTCAAATTATCATTATTGTTTTTCAGAATATTGATTTTCTGACTATCTCCACCTTCAGAAATACTGCTAATCTTTTTACAGTCATTTTCTTGAAATATTGAATCTCCTTTCCTTTCAGTTTCTTTCTTTTCTCCTTGTGCAGATATCATACCTTTATCCATAACATTGTAGTCTTCTGTAGCATTATTTATTACACTTAACTGATTACTTTCTTCACTTTCTCTTTCAAATAGAAGCGTCGCTTTTACATCATGCATTCTTTCATCTTGTAAAGCCTTACTTTACAAATTAGTTATATCTTCATTGGTATCATTAATTTGTCCTTGTTTGTTGTTAATTTCTAAGCGACACACCTGAACTTCATCCTTAACTTCTCGCATTTCTCGTTTCATGCTATCCAACATTTGTAGAACCTTTTCTTCTGATTATCCTATTTTCTCAATTAGTTCAGATAATCTCTGATCCCGTCTTTCATCATTTTCTTCCTTTTCTCTATACCTTTCTTCTTCTTTTTTGTCCTTTTTTTCTACGCCTTTCTGCTTCATCATGTTTCATTTTTCTATCTCATAATTGTTCAACTAGATTTAACACCGTATTAATGTATGTTGTACTTGACGTTTGTATTTGGCTTCCCAATTCCCCGTTGTAAGAAGGAACAACTGGTTTTTCTTCTCGAAATTTATCACCAAGTCTTTCTTTTGGAAGAGTCTCATTCTCACTTTCTGCATTGCTCTGTTCTTCTATAGAATCAGTGCCCCTGCGCTTGGTAGTCATTTTGTAACATGACCTTCTTGAATGCTTTTATTCTGAGTTACTATTAACAATCTATATCGTCGTGGTTTTAATATGGTCCTAACATTACAGCTGTGCGGTCGAATCTTCGCACCTTTGAAATATAGCCTCGGGGTCGCTTTTGTGGGTCACTCTCGATGTATCATAGAATGAACGCATATACTCTACCTAAAGAAACATGCTCCAAAGCTACACCGTAGTGGGGCTACGCTAAATATATCTTTAGAGGTATCTACTTATGTCAACACGGCGCTTAGAGCAGTCAAAGCAGTCACAAGCAAATGCCCCAAAAAATCTAATTACAATTAGAAGTCTATGGCGTCAAAAGCAAGGTATTTATTCAGAGGGTTAAAGGCAATACATTTAACTATATAAATTCCACCTCTAGTTTGATTATTCTTTTTGCTAGCTATGGCATATGTCATAGCTAGCGCCCTCTTTAGGGAAGTAGGTGTTTTGGACAAAGAATTTTGGGAGAATTTTGGCTGGTCTTAAGATTTTTTTTTTACCTGGATATTTCATGATTCTCTTTATTTCGCGGTTGCGTATTTTGCAAAGTTAATTGTTTGTGCGGGCTACAAGATGTGTTATCTATTGGTTTCGGGCGGTGTGGATGTAATCTCTATGGAATAATATCGATGGGTGGATTTGTTAGCTTATATGCACCTAGTATTGGCAAATCAGGATGATTCCGTGGCAGCGAGTGATGATAGATGGTGAAAAGAAGGGAAAGTGGTGTTTTTGTTATTGTGTTGTGATGGTGGTATTCTGCATCTAGGTTGAGTGTTTCTTGAAGCAATGGATGGTTTTCTTGGTATCTGTTTGTGAAATATTTTTTTGCGGAGAAACTGTAGGTTGAAGAGAATATGTGGAAAAGGCAGTTTATTGTAGAGTTCTTGAGTTGGACTTGGTAGTTTTATCCTTAGGTTATTCGGGCTGCGTATCTTTCTAGTATTTTTAGTTTTCTGTATTGGATATGGTCGGCCGCTATCCAAGCAGTGTGTCCGAATGTTAGTATCGGTCGTAAGTAAACTTTGTAGGTATTGGGCACAGTAGTTGCGTTTAGTCCCCATGTCGTGCCAGTCAGTTTACGCAGTAGGTTTAATCTCTTGTATGCTTTTGTGCTAATTTGTTTTAGATGAGCTCTCCACGTAAGATGCCTATCAAAGATTATTCCTAGGTACTTTATTCTGTTCGTTGGTCGAAGTCGGCTGTCGTTGACATGAATGTCCAACATGTCGGGATTTTTGTGCACTCTTGATCGTTTTCTTGGTGGTATAGAGACAATTGACTGGGTTTAGTTTCAGCCTCCATGTTTTGCAATATTGTATGAAAGCGTCTATTGTTGTTTGTAGTGATGTGTTGATTTGCTTAATTGTTTTCCCCAAAGCTGGGAAGGCTGTATCGTCTGCGAACTGGAAGTAGTGGACGTTTGGAGTAAGTGGAGGCATGTCGGCTACAAATAGTAGGTATAACAGTGGTGACAGTGCTGAGCCTTGTGGCGGTCCTGAATTTATGAATACCAGGTAGGATAAGCTATTGTTTATGGACACGTATGTGAGTCGGCAGGAAAGAAAGTTGTAGATGAACCTGATATATGTCAGTAGTAGTCTGAAGTTGAGTAGTTTGGAGGTAAGTCCGTGATGCCACTCCTTGTCGAATACTTTTTCCAGATCAAAAAGTACCAGGCATGATGGTATGGTTGTGTTGTATTGATTGCTTATTGCATTTGTTAATCGGAGTAGTTGATCTGTTATACTGTGTTTGGGTCTGAATCCTGCTTGGTAGTAGGGAAATAGGCTGCGTTCTATTAGATGAATATGGAGTCTTTTGACTATTATTCGTTCTGGGATTTTGCTATAAACTGCTGTTAGTTGAACTGGTCTATAGGAAGCAACTTCGGCTGGAGGTTTATCAGGTTTTAAAAACACGAGTGCGTTGGAAGTTTTCCTGTCGGCTGGTATGTAACCTGTTTTTAGAATGAAATTGTATATAATACAAAGTAGATGGATGACAATATACGGAGCTTCCTTTGATGTGTCTATCTGATATTTTGTCTTGGCCTGGTACTGTATTTCTTTTGTATGTTACTATGTCATTGATGTCAGAGGGTATGACAGGTGCAGTGAGTTCATTATTGTTGGGCAAGACGTGATACGTGTTGGATTGAAGATGCGGTGATGCGAAGTCGAATCGATCTACAGGATGCCGAACAGTAGCTTGACTTGGAAGCGGTGGTGTGAATATTTCCTGTAGATTATTGGCGAAGGCATCAGCATTTTCTTTGTCTGTATGCAACGGGTATTGATGTCTATTAGTGGATATGTTGTGCGAGTGTTTTTCCCTGTTAGCGTATGAAACCTCTTCTAGTATGCTGTAGGGTGTGCAGTTTCTTCTAGTATGTTACATGTGTTTATCCAACTGCGAAGTTTATATGCTTTGCCATAGTTTGAGACCGTTGCAGCTGTCTATTGTGTCTGAGTGATTCTATGTTCCCTCTTGCTCGGTAGTTTCGAAATAGTAGTCTAGAACGCTTGATCATTGCCATATACTATGGTGGTAGTTTAGGTATGAATGGGTTAACTGTTGATGTAGGTATGTACTTTTTGGATGCGGCGTTTATAGTAGTGGTAAGGTAGTCAATTATGGCTTGTAGTGTTTCCTCAGTGGTTATTGTCTCAACATCTGTTAGTGCGGTTGTTAGGTGGTCTCTATATTTATCCCAATTGGCTTTTTCCCAGTGTGTTACTTTGCGTAGGGGTGGATTTGTGGTTGGCTGTTGAGCATGAGCAGAAGTAAGTGTCACCTTTATCGGCACATGATTGCTTCCGAGCGGATCTAGGATATCTATTTTGCAGCGTCTTGATAGGTTTTGCGAAATTATGATAATGTCCGGGCTTGAATTAGATTCGGGTCTTGTAGGCTTTGGCGGCGGATGGAACACTCCGGACGTTTGTTGTTTATGAAATCGAAGAATTGATTTTTCTGGCGGTTGCTTCTGCTGTGAAAGTTTATGTCGGCCAGAATGTAACTACGAAAGTTGTCTGAGATATATTGGAAGAGCTCTGATGGTATTGTATGTCCTGGACGGACGTAGATGGTGGCCAATGTGACATAGTTTGCTTTGTAGTAGATCGTAGTAATTAAGTATTCTGGTAGTTATTTGCTATCTGTTACTGTCGGTATGGTATTCTTAGTGAAGACCCAATGGCTACTCCTTCGTTGGCTCTGAGTATGGGTTGTGTGCTATTATTTCGTATTATTATTGAACTAAAACTAATAAGACCAACTAAAATGTAATTTCCAAATAATAGAAATATGACTAACCTTATCGTAATACATTCTATTTTTTCTTGCTGAGTACAGAAATAGCTTACAATTGGAGTACCTACTTACTTTCTATTTTTTTTCATTACCCACATAGCAATTTTGACGTGACTTAACCTTGTTGCAAAATACACTACTAATTCATCACCTATTACTTGCCACTGCACAGCAAAGACACAATCGTCGACAGCTCTCAACTGCCTAATGTGGATAGGGCACACACCGAAGGTAAAGAAGCATTTGTTCGCGCGCTGCTGCACGTCATTGCTACCTCAATGGCTAACACAGTAATTGTTCAACCATATTGATATATACATAATTTTAAAGCTTATGAAACAGGTAACAATTTTATTTCGAACAGGTTTTTGATATTGTGACTTTAAAACAAGCTACACCGTAAAACGTGTAAATATTGAAAGTAGAATATAGTTATTTTGCATTTAGATCTAAATTACGGCAAAACTACTAGCAATAGGACGAAACGCATTATTAATATTTTTGTAGTCTGTCATCTAAGAATTATTTAAAAAAAAATAATGTCGTTATGTCTATTGGTTAGAGAGATATAACACAATTTCTGAAAGTTCGTAAATTTGTACTTCCGGGGGGGATTGGGGTGAAGCACAGTGGGTAAGGTGGGGAGTTTTGGGAAAATGCACCTCTGGCAGTGATGTAACAAGTGGCCAAAATTCAGATTACCCCTAATTATTCCCGACATCAAACCTTTATTTCCTGGGCTAAATACTATTCGTGCTGGTACGGACTTGCTTGATCATCTCGGGTAAGAAAATATAATGAATTGTATTGTAGCTATCGCAGAGCGTAACATTTTGAATTTCACTGTAATCACTAGATAAGAGGTTACGTTTGACGCAATGAAAGAAAGGGATCCCTGGTTCGATCACCGATGTTATGCAAGTTCAGGCAACTTTAAAATTTCAGTTTCTGTCTTGCGGTCATCTTCCACCGACGGAAAAGAATAATAAACTTTTATAGATTCATCTTAGCTTAGGAACCTTCAAATATCTGAACTGACCTCATGCCAAACATTCATCATCATCGTTTTTAAAGTTTATTATTTTCTCCAAAGCGAAAGTTTTCCCAATCATATCTCTAAAAGGGTTTAATTTTATACTTTTTATGAGATCTATATATCTTTACGTTGTTTGACTCCTGATGTTTAGACATAATATGTTCACAAGCATCAGTAACTGCAATATGTATCTGTCCAATAGTTTTCTTGAGGATAGGGTGGTCAAATTTAGATAAGCAGAGAGGAGGAGACACGGGTTCGAGATCCGCTCGCCATGGCCATTTTGACCATGAGTCTTCAGGATTTTCCTCAGTCCCATCCAGCGAATGGCGAGATAATACCTTCAACAGAGGCTGTGAGTTACCTCTCCTTATTCCTTACCTCACGAACAAAGCAAACTTTTAGACCTGACGGCCTGCAGCTCTACGGCACTGTAAAGCCCAGATATACTCTTTATACTCTGCAACATAAAACGATGCTGTTCTTTCAATTTTCATAAAATTGTACTAAACAATTTGATGTGAATCGTTAGGAAACTCTTGGAAGTTAGTTTGCGACACGTGTCCTTAGGCAGTGAAAGTGTTTGATTGCTTCTCTGAGCATAGTAACCACTTCTCCTTCATGAATATTACACTTCTTTGTTGTACATTAGTTATCATGTGCTTACTATTTCTCATGATGTTGCTTTATGAGTTAAAAATCTTCAATTCCCCCTCTAAATTAGCACATCAAATACTTACTTAAACTGATATCATATTACAATGTGAAACAAGATACCAACTTTGATTTTACATGACCGTAATCCTTAGTACGTAGTAACTTCAACCGAAGCTATGAACCACGGGATGAAGTTCCGATTAAACGGCTTAAAATGATGTAACCGCCGAAGAATAGGCTCTCTGCATGCGTTCTCATTAGCTTTTATGACAAATAGGTATGTTCAGGTGATTTAATGATAAGAAAGTGCATTACTTCAAGCGCTACTGGGCTATAAATGAAGTCTAGTTACCTTTGTTCTCTTCTTTCTTGCGTTCACGTACTGGTATCGTCTTTGGAAATATATTTTCAAGGAAAGATTCTACTGAGCGCCAAAGCTAAGTCCAGTGGTTTCAACGCACCTTTATAGTAGAGAGATATCATAAAGTGAAGGATAGCTTAAAAGAATATTTTCATAGTTTAGGAGAGAAAGTGGAAATATTAAGGGGTTATAATATGATAACAGGCTGCTTATGTATTTGTGACGTGTTTTTATAGACTTGGTTACACAACTGCAGAACTCCAGTATTACCTGAGAATGATGTGGTTTTACTGCGGTGACAAACACAGATACGGAGGAGCGGACACTATTTTCAATCTTGCAAAACTTCTATAAGGCAAGACTCAAGGGAAAAGAAACTAATAAAAAACAAAGGAATTACAAGTTCCAAAGCCCTTTCAAAAAAAAAAAAAAAAAGACAAGGAAGAAGTTCAAATGTCAAGTTGGATAATTCTTTACTAGTTTGATAGAGCATAGTTAAGTTCCAAGCTAAGCCAAGCATTAGCTGCTGATGTCAAAAGGAACTCAACGAAACATTTTAAAGTTAAAACCTTGAATTACAAAATGCATCAATTTAAGAGATTCTGCACTATGGCTTTGCCAACTTATATTCTCTGGTATGTAATATATTCCCGGATTTGAACTGAATTCAATAAAACTTAAAGTTGTTGACAAAATTATCACTATTTAGGGATGTACTAAATCAAACCATGATACAACACCGTGTCCTTAACGAATTAATTAGTATCAAATTGCAACGACTATGATACACAAAAAAGAGAAAACTATGATAGTGTTTTACAAGCTTACCTAGAACCAAAAGATATCGACATTTAAACAAAAATTTTTGTATACAGTTTTGTATATAAATCATTAGAATAAGGAACGTCAAAGTACATAACCTAGGCATAATTCATTTATAATTTTGATTAGCCGCATTGGAATACGGATGCAAAATTTAGATATTAACATTCCAATTCTGAGCTTATCACTAAGTATCTTAATTTAAAGCCCCATATCAGCCAACCTGCGACCAGAAGAGCGGATCTGAAGGCCAAAAACGGGTAACAGTTTGAGTGTACTGAGGGGGAATGATAGGTAAGTAAAGGAATCGTCGATAGCATAGTGTGCAGCCATATTACCAGACTTACTGTTTTGGTCTTTACACAATACCAGCAGTCTTAGAGGATTATTCGTATTTTAAGTTATTTTGGATGAGAGAAGGCTTTCCTGAAGATTCGTACCATTTCATAACAAGATACTTTATTAAATTTGCAACTAGTGAAATATTTTAGTTGCCGAAGATAACATGTTTATTAAAAAAATGTTACGATCATATCTCTATTTCAAAATTTCTTGGTATGTTTATAATTTGTAACACAGTGTACCATTACACAAGAAACTGCATGGTCTTCTTAGTACGTAAATGAACAGGCCGAGATTTAAACTTTATTTATTTGAAAATCGGACACAGCTTGACAATGAAATCCCTGCCCCAAATGAGCCGTAGCTTAAAGGCTTTCAATTTAGATTTCATTTGTACATCATAAATAATACATTTCAACATTGCTTGTCCTATTTCTTCTCTCTCAAGGAACCTACTCCTTTAAGATAACTTCTATTTTAATAATATTCTCAGCGAAACTAATTAAAATCAGGAAAAGAAGGGCACAAACTATCTTATTTTTAACATTTGTAATAATCGCGGCATTGCTTCCTTACGGAAAGAACAAAAACACGTCGGGAAAGAGAAGTGTTCAAGAAGAATTGAAGAGTGGAAATGCCAAACGTTCTAAGTGCCATTTTTTTGAAAAAGTAGTTTTGTCCATAAGCATGTTCGATGTGCTTATCCGCATGTCCCCATCCTTGTTGCAGGTTACAAATCAATCAGGAAAAGGTGAAAACAATCACAGTAATATGTTGGATGGCATACGTTGTGTTAAACTAAGTCTATTCACTTTCTGCTTCTGTAAAATGTCACATTTGGAACATTTCCACCCTTCAATTAGTAATGAAATTCACTGGACATAAACTCACAAAGCCGTTTTGAAAGAAGAAGAAGAAAAAACATATTAGGGTACATCAACAGCATCAACCTTCTTTCAAACAAATATCATAGAAAATATACATTTCACTGTTCAATTACTGCAAGATGCACTATCACCCGACTTTGTATTTTCATTGAGATTTTGAGTTATTATCACACCGTCACTAGATGAGATCTTACTTGAACTTACCAGTGGTTCCTCACTTTTAAAGAAAGCTGAAATTTCGGGCAACTTCTTAGCACCTTCCTCCCGTTCGGGAACTAATTTTCGTTTCTGATCACCACTTAAAACTTCAGACTTTGAAGTACTCATTATTAAACACGCATTGCCACTCAGAACTCATTATTAAACACGAGTACACGCATTGCAGCACTCATTATTAAACACGCTTTGTTATAAATAATCTCAATGGAGAACACGCTAAAGCAGCAATAAGTAAAATGCAAAACTAGATTAGCAGGAAAAGACGCACAGACACATTTGATAACACCGCACAGCACACGACACCGCAAATGAATTATCGTTGATGTTGAAATTCGAATGAAAGTAAATACTTAAACATTTTTATTAAAAGCACGGCGATACACTATCCAAGCGTTAATTTGAAGCCGAAATAAAACTGTGAAAATGACCAACAAGAGGAAGACAGAAAAAACTTTCAAATTAAGAAAACAAAGATGTTTGGTCCAAAGACCATGACTCAGAGGATCAGACTCTTGTTTCCAACCGATAAGACGGGGGAATTTGGAGACGGAAATAAACCGTAAATTTTATGACATTAATTTCTCTGTCATCAAATCTTTCTTTCGCTATTTTCTTTAAAATCTGCCAACGACGAATGAGTTCTTGAGCTAATCAAAGGAAGTGGAAGGCCAAAAGATGCTGGATTCAATAAAAATGATGAAGTGAAGATGCCAGGTGTCAACTTAGGTGACATAGTCCTTGTTTTACCTAACCAACCCTCCATCCAACTCATTGATCATGGCCGACAACTGTCACTGATTATTCTTTGGTATGGTCCAAAGCTTGGATTTTATAGACTGTTTCGGCAAAGTAAATAAGTAAAATACGTATTTCAATTGATCGAACATATTTCAAACTATTAACTTGTATACACTTTTTTCTTTCCTATTATGTCGGAAATAAAAATAACTAAACTATATTTAAAAAAAGGTAAGTTATGTCTTCCAAACTAAACTTTGTAATAGGCCCCCTTGAACTTAAGGCCCCCCCGCATTGCGGGTCCTGTGTGGCCGTTAGTTACGCCACTGCTTACGAATAACAAGCAGTAAAAATATAAATATTCTTCTACGATGATTCTAAACAGAATCGGGCACAACATTTACTCGTGCAATATCTAATCGTTCACAACAAACATTAAACGTATGGTGTGTATACCTTCAAACGAAAAGGAATGAAACTATATAACATAGAGAGACAAACAGGAAAGAAAAATAACATAATAAGAATAAATCTTGCAATACGAAATAGGTACGAAATATTAGAACGGACTTGGAAAATTAAAATAAAATATATATATATATACAAACCTCAAGGTCAGAAAAACAAGAAAGAATAATAATAATAAGTGTAAATTCCAAATGAAAGGAAGGTTACACATAAAATTAAAAAGAAATCTTCAAATAACATAACTTCTAAGTACCAATAATATCACACAAGAAATTAGGTGGGACACTATCTGATTTTTAAAAACAAACCTTCAGGGTCAAACAAAACATTATATGCTCTAAAGAAGTTTGATTAAACTAATTGGATTGTCATGAAGAAACAATCCTAAGCAAGGATAGAACTCAGGTCCCATTGCTTTGAAGTCCGTCAAGTTATCTATTAAGCTACGCCGTTATCTACCTAACGTGTTAACTCCTTATGCATATATAAATATAAAGCTAGAAACTTCAAGTGTTATAATTAAGCATTAATATATATATATATATATATTCTTATCTCTTGAAAATATGTAGAAGCTCCCTCGTTCTTTGAGAAAAGTCATCAGTTCATCTGTTGTTATTAGGTAGATTTCAAAGAAAAAACTACCTATTGAGATCGGTACGACGGTAACACGCTAGCGGCCATAGTTTTGAAGATATTTGAACCAAATTTTTATATGTTGTTTCTAGGCTTAATAGTTCGGTTAAGTTCGTTAATGAGCAAAATCGGTCGCCATCTTGGATCCAAAATGGCCGCCGAACCCATTGTTGTATAGAATACATAGCCTAAACGGCTGCAGCTAGAAATATCAAATTTGGTAACACGGTTCATTATCACTTGTATGTTACTAAAATATTACATGATGTATCCAAAGACGCCATCTTGTATCCAAAATGGCGGACCTAAAAATCCATTTTCCACACCATTCAAGCTAGAGATACGAGATAAATGACGAGTAGTTTAGAGAAATATTACACCATTTGGGAAAAGTCGCCATCTTGGATCCAAAATGACTGCCCAAAATCCCATTTTGCATACCGTTTGATCTGGATAAATGAAATTTTACTTGAATACGTACCATTACAAGCAGGTCACGACAATATAAGAAAACTTTCAAAAAGTCGTCAACTTGGATCCAAAATGGCCGCCCCAAACACCCAATTTCCAAATCATTGAAGGTAGAGAAACGAGATTTTCTTTGAATGTGTATGACGAAGAGTAGGTTACAATAAATGGGGCAAACCTCCCCTTTGGGGGCGCAGCCCCCCGTGTGAGGGTGCAGATGGACACCATGGTGGTGCAGTGCTGCTGGGACATTTTGGTAAAGATAAAGGAGGCACATCCTCTCAAAAACACTGAAGTTGGGGGTCGAACCTCCTATGGGGGTGTCTGGGGGGCAGCGCTCCCAGCTCTTGATGAATAATCAACAAATCTATAAATAATTTCTCGATAGCTCTCATATAAGGCGAGATTTGAATTTCTGAAAATAAAAAAAACTTCGAGATCTACCTCAGCCTACCGAAAGGGATTTTTTTTTAACTAAACGCGATTAACTCCACAGTAGGGCATCGCCTTTGGTAAGCTTCGTTGTAAAAAAAAAAGCGAATAGCAAACTTGATTATACCCATGATCCATTGTGAACCACTCTAAAAGGATGAGAAATCGCTCTTTCGAATTTGACGGAAAATGACATCGGTAAAGTATCGGAATCTCATTTCAAAATATCACATTTTCTAAACAAAACGAGTGTGTTTCGTTAAAACAAAAGTATTTGTTTGAAAAGACATTTGTCTTTTCGACTGAAATTGAATCATTTCTTATGAAAATATTTTGTCGTAGAACAAAGGGTGAACATTTCCGCTCCTCTGATTCATTGTACGTACATTTAAGGTACACGATGAATAGAAATACAACATCGGGGATTGTAACACACGTAATCAATGAAAAAGAAACTCTTATATAAGACAAAAGTGTTACTTTTGTGAAAAAGGAAAGAGTTAAACAGAATCATTGCTTAGACAAGGATATCGAGTTTATAATATTTGAGATAATGTGAAAGAAAATAAATGCCGTAGCTCAACTTGAACTTCGAAAAATATCATCAATATGTAATGAAAAAAGTAAGAATAAAAAAGATCCTGCAAAACTAAATAAACATGATCTGGCAACAGTTACAAATAATAAAATTTATAAACAAAATAATTAAGAAATAAATGATTCTGTGCAAACATTACACTTAACCATGACTGCGTGAAACAGTTGAAATATAGTGTTTTATGTTTAAAAACGTAGTTTTAATGCATGTTTAGATAATAAATTATACCTGAAACACAATGTTGTGATTACATTAGTATATGGGAAGTACGTGAGGTTAGAAATGGTTTAAATTGAATTGTTAGTGTTAGAGAGAAAAGAATTATTACGCGAAAACAAAATGGGTTTTATTTCCCTTGTTCCGTTATTCGATTAATTTCAATTCTTTCCGCAATTCGAAAAAGTGGCTGGTTTGTGTTTATTCAATTAGAAAATGAGTTTTACACTGACGTCAGGCATTTGCTTGTTGAAAACAAAGTCAATAATTGCTTTTTTGGAAAACTGTTATTGAAAGATACTTCAATACGAAATGAATAGGTATTGAACGTGATTGTCATTTCTTTCGCTCATATGTATAACAAAAAACGCGTTCTGATCATTTGGTTGGCAACCTCCATTTACATACATAAAATCAATGCGAATCTATCTCCAAATGACAAGGAAACAGGTGAAATGTTTCAATTTAAAGGTGATTGGAAAATACTGTAAATTAACAAATTAATTTCTCTTCCAAATTTCATGAGTTATGTGCGAGTGTGAATAATATATAAAGAAACTGAAGTTCATCACATTGTAATCCGTTACTTGAAATCAGCTATTGCGTGAACGCTCATAAAATAATATAATCATAAACAGCAACAATAGAACAGAACGTATCCAAAAATTCTCACACAAAAAGATTCAAAGGACATTCAAGGATAGAATTCTCAAACAGAAAGATTCAAGAATATTCAATGAAAAAATTCCCAAACAAAAAAATTTTTTTAAAAAAAATATTCAAACAAATATTTTTCTCACAAATGATTTCAAGTACATAAAGCGAAAGGATTCTCACACAAAAATATCCAAAACTATTCACGGAATGAATTCTCACACAGAAGGATTTAAAGAATATTCAAATCAAGAATTCTCACACAAAACGATTCGAGAATATTATTCTAAAGAAAGAATTATCACACGGAAAGATTCCAAGAATGTTCCAAGAAAGATTTTTCTCACACACAAATTTCCAACGGTATTCAAAGAAATAATTCTCACACAAAGAAAAGATTCCAAGATTACTCAAAGAAAGAATTTTTACACAGTTTCTATGAATATCCCAAGAAAATTAGTTAAAACAATTCCACGAATATACAAAAAAGGAATTCTCACACGAAAAGATTTTAAGAATATTTTACTAAAATAGATTACCCCATAAAGAGATTCCGAGAAAGGAATATTCAAAGAAAGGTTTCTCACACAAAGATTCCAAGAACATTAAAAGAAAGATTTCTCACACAAAAAGATTCAAGATTATTAAAAAAGGAAGTATCATAAATTTCTCGAACTATAGTTTATTATGAAAAATATATTTTTGTTCAAATATATTTATTAGGTACATCTCTGATGGTAATTTGATAAGCCAACAGGTCTTACGCAATCATTTCTCGATATATTGCTTCATTTGTGACGATATCGCATGAGATTTCTGTGTCTCTAGCTCCGATATTACGCATTAGTTGACATTCCTACAAAGAAAGATTTTTATTTTTTCGATATGAGTAATTACCTCCAAAAGCGTGCCTCTTAATCTGAAACTCCCGTGTATATCGAGTATAGTGAGGAATTTCTGTGTTCGTGACGAAGTCAACATTTGAAACAAAAAAGTATTGTGTATTTAAAAGAATGTGAACTGTGTTTGATCAGGAACGTGCTAAAAATAGAGAGAGAGACTAGTTAGCCAATGTCGTAAGATACCAACGATGACCCGTATTTTATTCTCGCTCTCGCCACTTAATTTTAGTTCTTTCCCAGCCAATCAAAACTGTTTATAGATACACTGTTACTTGTGTGTGAAAAGTATAGAAAAACGTTTAAATAATGATCGGAAGTGAAAACGTACAAAAAAGACGACTCAAAGGAAGCGATAAATGTCAACTCATTTGAAGCGAGCTACGCATACTGATGAAATGCATTGTTCGGAATGAGAATGGTACACTAGGGTTGTTCGGAAACACCAAGTCAATACTGGAATTCTGAAAAATCTGCGTTCAAGAATATTACGAAATTCTGGAATTCCAACATACGGATATTCCGCAACTTCGTCATTCCGAAATTTTCAATTTCCTTAGGGTATCGAACACAATAACCCTTCATTATAAGTCTGCAAGCAAACCATCAAGTCCCAGGGGCAATGAAACCCAACGTTCTTCACTATATATATATCCCAACACGTCTGGTCAGCGTGGGAGCAGTAGACCACCTCCTCCCCCCGGGAGAGGCCTCATCCAGTATATATATATAAAAGTTTCTCTAGTCTTGTGTACTAGAATTCAAAACATGCAGTTTCGAAGTCCAATGAGTAAAGCCCAACATTCTAGAACCACGAAGATTGACATTCCGTTTCCGGAATTACGAACAACCCTAATATACAGCGGATGATTGTATTATGATAATTAGCACGTGCTTGACGAGATTAAAAAGAAAGCCCGGATATCTTAGTAAATACAAGACCAGCAAAAGTAGGAGTCGTACTTTGCTTTGCCGCAGTGTCTGCATGAAATTTGAGTCTCTCTCTCTATTAATTTTTCTTTTTCACTGTCACTTTACATTCGCCGTGGAGAGATTTAGGGGAAAATGTAATTTTATTCTTTAAACTTCTTCAATTTAATATGCTTTCTTCCTGAGCGTAATTTCTGTCTTGCGAAAAGAAAATTTCTAGCAATATTGTTTTTACAGAATTATTTGATCTAATGAATTGCCATGTCAAATAATTTAATTTTCATAGTTCACTGACAGCGGTTTTATTTCTCCAATATTTTTCATTACATTAAGCTTATTATTTTTCAAATACGATATAAATGAAGAAAAAGCATTTATTTTTCATGAAAGTTGATTTTTTTCTATTTCCCCCCCATCTTTACTTTTCATTAATAAATAACTAATTGAAGAAAAATATTTACACGTGTATTTAAAGCTGTAACGAAATCAAATATTAGTATGAGACCTAAAAATATGTTTGGTATTGAGCAATTCCATGAAAATGTCATCCCAAGTAGTAAAAAATGAAAA
>JAGDQP010035945.1:0-19303 GCA_022664845.1 Lepisma saccharinum | reverse complement strand
TAAGGCTGTTGCCAGCTCGCGCCAAGTTCCTTTGTTCCTGTTACATGCTGTCACCAAGGAACTTGGCTCATCCGTCTCCCATTTCACACCTTTTTAGGGCTAAAGAACTTGGCTCCACTTTTTGCACCTCTGGTGTTTTTGTTCGGATATAATATTACATTTCGCTCTATTGAACTTGAAACTCCACCAACGTGTCATTATTTTATTCATACAAGGTGTTTGATAAATATGCGAACAAATTTGGTAGGTAAATTTCTCGGTCCAAAACAAAACTTCATAAATATAACATTGTTCAGAAAACATTTTACTGTACACTGCTTCCTTCACCGGATACATATACGTATATCCAAGTTTAAAACTTTTGAGATTCTATCCACAACATTATGAAACATCAAAGAGTAAGTTCAATCCACATGGATAAACGTTTTCTAAAGATAACTACCGCGACAAGTCAAAATCCCCAAGAAAACCAAATAAATTGTTTATTTATTATGTCAGAACTGCACGACTATATGACTCAAACCGTAATTTTAAGGCTTAGATCAACCTGGTTTGCCATAAAATAAATATAAATTAAAGAAAAAAAAAACATAATGGTGTACATTAGGCATAACTCATTAATAAGTAGAATTATAATAATAGCCATTTGAAACAGTAAGATTATGTAGGAAGGTATAAGTAGAATATTAGAATACCCGAAGACGGTTGCGTAACGGCACCAGGTGATTACGCGTGAAATGAACAATAATAATTTATCGAATGTCACAGGAAACAAAATGCAGATTTCAATTTGCATTATGAAAACTCACTACGTATATTCTTCACTTTGCTTGATATTGGCAGAATTACTCAGAGCATCTAAAGAGATAAAATAGTCCGTAGAATGTTCTTGGAATGTTTAGTTCACGAACTTGCAAGGTCAAATATGACTGCTTATAACTTCTTACACAACTCACCATACAGACTTGAAATTAGGTATCTACAAGTAGTTTGGGAATCAACCAGAACGATCGAACTCATTGCCCGTCTACCACCAAGAGAGTGGTGAGATGCGCATAGTATCTGGCACGGAAGAACCGCTTCTAAAATGTAGTAAAGCGATCTGTGGCAAATACACAATTACTATTTATCATCAATATCATAAAACTGTTACATATTCTTAATGTATATATAAAAATGTGGAAATCGACCAATAATCTTCACGAAAATTAAATTTCCTTATGTTATTAACATTTTCAATAATTTCATTGCGTAGGAATTTCTCTTATCATTTGGGTCCTGTCTTTATAGTCCTCCAAACAAACTCCACGCCATTTTACATCTATTTATTTCATCAGTCAACTTGGCATTCGAAGTTTTGAGCTGGCCCAGGTAAACATTCTCATCAATTATGCCTATTGTCTTTCCTCTATTCTTTACTTCCTTCTTTGCAGCATGTTCATTGTACATTACTTTTGTTTTACTTAATTTCACTTTAAGTAATATTTTCAATCTCTCATTACACAGCTCTTCTATTATGGTTTGTAGTTCTTCTGCACTTGAAGCAAACAGGACAATATCATCAGAGAATCGTAGGTGAAGGAGTTATTCGCCATTGATCATTATTCCAACTTCATCCCAGTTTAAATTTTGGAACACAGTCTCCAGGAAAGCTGAAAACAGTTTTGGATAAATTGGATTTCCTTGCCTTACCCCTCTTCCAACTTTAAAGTTTTCACTTTCCTGGTGTAGTCTAATGACAGATGTAGAAGTCGAGTAAGTATTTCACAGTAACTTGATTATGTATGCACTGTTGATGCCTTGATGTTCAAGTGATTTAAGTACTGCTACCAATGAGATAGGATTGAAAACTTTTCAAAATCTTTCAACAAATATCTTTCCCTCACTCCCATTTATTGTTCATTAATAGTAAAACGAATGAAAATTGTATTGAAGGAGAGGAAAACAAAATTCAAGGCTATTGACAAGAATTTTCTTGTAATGAAAACGCTGTACGAAAACTACTAATTAAGTCCTCATGTATATGACGTTCGATATAATAGAAATACGACTTGAATATATTATTGCTACCCCTTATTAATGAGACTAAAGCTGAAGGGCATACCTAAGAGCAAGGCAGCCAACTCCTATCACTTTAGTAAAACATTCACGCAAAGCGTATTGTGAGTAAATTTAACTTAACTGTATAGGATTAATAGCATACATATCTGAGAGTACGCTATCTCATCCACAAAAATGAAACTACATTAAAATAAAAAAGATTCGATTTATAAATAATTTATAAATTGAATCTGATAGAAATAATTAAATCATATATATCTGCCAAGCTTTGTATGTTAATAACAAAGATTTATCCATAACTATTCTGTAAGATATCGGGTCATTAATTTAGACATACTTGGTTCCAGCCATGTTGCGTGTAGCTCAGCGACAGCAACTTTTCTCAAGGCCTAATCCTAATACAACTATTAAATGTTTCGTGATTAAAGAACATTTGTAATATTTTTTTGGAATTTTATCAGTTTTTGGTTCAGCATACTTCAATTTCAAGTTCTTGAATGTTATATTATGATATTATTATGATGAAAAAGAGTTCCATTTTTCTGTAAATGCAGGCTTACATTATAATAAATAATATAAACAAGCTCTCCTTCATGTTCCTTTTCTTACTTGCAGAGCTTGCGTGCTCACATCTAAAGGTGAGTAATTTTGAAGATAAATATTTCTTTGTTTTACACTGAAATGTATTTAAACATATTTGACGTCAAATAATAGTTCCATCCATTTTACTTTTTAATGAAATATTTCTGGAATGTATTTATAAACTTCTCATTGAAAGCTTGAACTTTGTAGACTTCCCGAATCAAACACTTCAACTCAACGTCATTTTTAATTTAACAAAGGCCATGGAAGAAGAAACGCAAATGCAATAAAGGTAAACTTGAGACATTATTGTAAAATTGGCTTTGGTGAGACAGAGAAATCGATCGGGCCGTAGTAGCTCAACGGTTAGAACGCTCACCTCTGGTATTTCTGGTCGTCAGTTCAAACCCTGCTCATTGGGCTTTATTGTGAACAAACACCGTGTGCGTAAGTTTCTTGGGGTTATCCCGTTTCCTCCCACTTCCTACATTCCACTAATCATCCCATCATCATCCATCCATCCTGAGCCAAAGTTACTTAAGGCATTACAATTTAAAAGGAGAAATCGGATGTCTTTGGCGGGGTGATTGGTCACGTGATATTAACTTTTGTTTCCAAGGCTAGGTCCGATTGAGACACCTTTCCAGAGTAATCAATTACTGGTTTATTTTCTAAGTGCTAAATTTGAATCTAACCTTTATATGTATTTGTCGAGTTGACTTATTTATCTATAAATTAGGTAAAAAATTCTTATCAAACACTTCATACTTTGTTTTATTTTTAAGTGCTCCACTTGGATACTTCAAATAACTCAGATTTGATAAGCTCTTTGCACATTAAATGTGGACGATATGAACAAATAGTTTTCTTTTCGTTAAGAAGGGATAAGTCAGTAGTTTTGGTAGGTTTTTTAACAATAAAAAGACTTCGGAGCAGTGCAGTTGATTGAAATCTGATTAATGTTTGAAATGATGTGGTGAACTTATGAGAACAGGGTTAAGTGGGCTCTGAACTTGTCCATGGCAGGAATTGATCTCATAGTAAGCACACGCGCTAATCTTTTGGCCATCCCGAGGTCTAGCAGAAGCGGAGATAGAAACTGTGTTGTGCTAGTGAAATGAAATGAAATGAAACCTCTTCCCATAGGGAAATGAAATACGAAAACGCGCTAAATCCGCTGTTTGTTTTCTAACCTACCCAGACATTATGATGCCAAAGCGAGTAAGCCTAATGTTATCAGTATATAAAGAGAACATGATTTGTACAAAAGTTTTCCTAAAAAAAAGCGCACAAGGAGTGTGTTAAATCCATCCTAAAAATACACGAAAAACTTCCGTGCACATTTGTACATTTTTATGAACAAAACGAACAACAATTGGAGGGAGAAATTGTTAAAAACGTGTTCAAAAGTGTAATGTTACAGCGTATTCGTATATAAATATGTATTAGCCAGTTCACATATATGTATTCAATGATACACAATTATCAATTAATATTCTGCTCTATTGATACAACTACAAAAACGTTTGTGGTTTCTAACTCTCTCTATTTCTCACTCAGTTTGAAATGAAGCATTAATTTCACTGAAAGCAGTGCTTGACATTGTTCTCTATGATATATAACTTTCTTTAATGAAGATGGTAAGCCCGCATTGGCAGTCGCGAAAGGCTCTGTCGAATTCGGGGTTGGCACCTGACCAAATTTGTTCGATATCTAAATGATTTACTACGGAGGTAATTTATAATCCTTGGTTGGTTTGAAAAGACAAAAATATATTACGTGCGAGAGCTTCGTTTAGTACATGGGTCTCGTTCGGTTGTGAAATACTTCATTTTATTTATGCTCTATAGAAATTAGTATTTGCAGATTTATTTCCTAGTGAGTGCGAGAAAGTTGGATTGATGTTTGTATAGTTGCGAGGTTTCTAAGTGCATTTACATTTTATTTTAATGGGTCAGAATCGTTTTAAGAGCAGTGAACATACATTGTTCAAGCTACAACTAAATGATTCACGTTCTAAAATAACTTGCTTGTCATTATTTCACGAGATGGCTTATAGGTTGCTACTTGATTTGGGAACGAAGTTTTAACTACTGAATATGGTATATAAGATTTTCATATAGTTTATGCTAAAAGTTGAAACAAGATAAAACTTAAGAGCAAGTGTAGTGAATGCCTACATGGAGCTTAACATTTGAAACTTAATGTTAGAAACATGTGTGTTTCTCTCAGAAAGAAAATGACACTCCAATGAATGGCTACACGATGAAGGAATTGTGTATTAAAAAGGAAACTGTAGCTATAATTCAATTCAACACTCAAACTGAACGACAACAGAAAGGCAGACGTTTACTTCTATGGCTTCCTTTGTTTAATGAAGAAAATAGGTAAGTATGAGAGAACAAGGCAGGAAGTGAAAGGCGAAATTTTAGGGTATCATTAATTCATCAACTTGTGTCATTATTTTTCTTTTGTGTGTGAAATATTCCTCCAAGGCATTTCGTAATTTGTTAATCTCTAAAGAATATAATACTCTTAATGATTTACAAGTATGATAATGAATACTGATTATCACATATCAATGGATAGATTAAGGCAGGTCCGGAGCCAAGGGGCAGAATTTATAATGACCTGTGTCCCTCAAAGTTTTCCGTGCCTCCCAGATTATAGTGATTAGGACTTTGGTTGAGGTACACTCTAAAAAGCTATTGCTTTGATTTATCCGTGTGACCTCTAAATCCGGAAGCAATATGTGTAAAACCATATTTTATATATAAGAAGCTTTCGTGTGAAATAATTGATAGTAATTATGTTACATTTATATATTAATGGGTCATTTTAAACGTCAAATTCAAGAAATCTTGATAAGTTAAAAGTTACTCAAGTTTATATGCCACATGTTTACATATACAGTTACATATACAATTTTATATATAATATTGGGACATGTTTATATGTCACTTTTTTACATATACAATTTTATAAATAATTTCGTAATGTTGAGTTTACCAACTGCGGCTATCTTGTTCTTATTTTCTCAGGAATAGGAAATATTATTAATTAAATGGGATTCCTATCCCTAATTGACAAATCGAGAAGTTATTAAAATGTTGTGTCTTAGTAGTGCGCAATTCGTGGTAGTAACTTAGTTTATGTCTTCGTAATTTGAACACCGCATTTATCTATGTGGAAAAATATCTATAATGTTTTGTTAGGTTTGATTTCTACCGCTGGCAGTTTCTTCTTTTACTCCCAGTATCCCTAAAAACTTTATGCCAGTCAAGCTACTGTAAATTGCTATGCAGTTAGGTTGTCTGGCTTTTTTCATGAACGTACTGGAATAGTTTAAACAGTGATTCTAAAATTAATGGTTTTACACCTAAAATGATTTTGGGACGTTAGATAAAATATGTGTAACTTGAATACTACTACTCAGAAAAGTTTTACATTTAATTTAAAGGTAGAAAAAAGTAATTTACGTTCATTTAAACGTAATACGTTTTAGAATGTGCCATCTATTCGCTTTCTAAAGCTAGGAGAAAGTTCCTGGAATATCTTAGTCAGGGTGGCCGGTAGCGAGCACCGAACTTTTTTGCCTCTTCAGTAAAAATCCGAAATCTGCGCCGTTAACCACTGAATCACGGGACTTGGGTAGATAATCACCATGCTTTTGTTGTTCACTAGTATTTTTCAGAGAAAAATGTCTTAATAGAATACTAATGTTTCACTTGGTATGTACTTCACTAAGTTTATCACAACGTCAATATTTTCGTTAATTGCCGCTGGTTCTACATATGCACGACCAGTCAATTAAATCATATTTTAACATATCCTGGCATGATGGACACTGATGAGGGTGGAGCTCAACTCCAAGACAGATAGACTGGACTTTTAGGCACTCACTACACTAAACATACCAGCTGAAATATGAACAATGGTTAATTCTACTGTTACTTTCTAAGCCGAAACAAGTGTATCATTAGGTTATACTGTACATTTACGTTTGCAGTACTGTTCTTTATGCCACTGATTCAATTTATTACATTATACAGTAATTCATAAACTGAACGAAATTAAGCACACTGCCCTCTGATTAATATCAGTTCGCTGGAAGTGCATCTTTGACTGAGATTTCCAGGGTTTTCTTTTATCCCACAAGACAAATGCTGAGATGGAACTTTACAATTTAGGATCTTATGTTCCTCATTCTTGCCCCAGAAACATGCTTGTCGTTTAACGTATCCAACCCAAAGAAATTAAATTGAATTAAGTAATATGATAAATCAAAATGACCTAATGAAAATTTGTGAACGTTTATACTGCAGTGAATATACTGATTGGTTCTTAAACTGTGTTCTCCAGTTTACCTATTTATGTTTCATCTACTGAACTCCCAGCAAGATTTATCAAAATTCACACGTTATTAAGATTTTATTCGAGACAGAAATTCTTCTCTCGCTTATTCCAGGATCACCTACTGTCTGGACGAATAAAAATTTTTCAGCTGTAGGATTTTAAATATGAATACCCATATTGAGTGCATAGAATATAAAGAAGTTGGATTCTGTATACTTATTCCAACATGTTCTTGCAACCACTAGATCCCTCATTAAACCCCATCCTTTATTACTGCTAAGGTGTTCTTCAAGATTTTAACTGACATGTTGAAGCCATAAGAAAGGTAGAGAAGAAGCAAATTAACAGGCAAGATGATGATAAGTTTTATTGAAAACTAGCGGACTTCCCGCCCGTTCAAGAGGGGTCCAGAGGTGTTTCGACTTTTACACCACTGCCGGGTGTTGAATCTAAAAACTACGACGTTAACAATTAGACAAGCGGGATTGAGCTTGGGCTCTCCTCTCCCAACCCGTCTGGTCAGCGTGGGAGCAGTAGATCAATCTCTTCCCTCCGAGAAGAGACCTCATCCAGTAGTGGGTCGACTATGACTGTGATTTATATATATATTTTTGTATATGTGTATGTTCCAGTATAACGCCTGAACGCCTGGAAGAAGGGGTGGCATGTAAAATCAGTTAATAGATCATGGCTATCAGATATTAATTGCCTCCAAGTGGGCTGATTTGGCATGACAATCAATTCATTAGCAAAGGCTTAGTTTTTGATTCGACTCCCCGCAACGGGGGAGAGGTGATAAGAGGCGAAAAGCCTCTGGACCCCGCTCGAACAGGCGGAAAGTCAGCTAGTTTCCAATATAACTTATCAGCATGATGCCTGTTAATTTGATATAAATAACCTCCATGTTCTAACAGTTTACCCACACGTTTGGTATTAATAATGTTCCGTCATCATGTCTATGAGTCATTTCTCCATATTGCATTTTAGCGCTTGTAATTTTGTGTTTACAAATTGAAGGGCATGAAAAAGGGCGGACTTATTCGCTACCAATCAAAAATTAAGAATTTGCCTCTTCTCTACCTTTCTTATAGCTTCATCATGTAAATAAAAATCTTCAAGGACACCGTACCAGTAATCAAGGATGGGATTTAATGAGGTATCTAGTGGTTGCCGAAAAGAACTTTAAAAAAATCTGATAACGGCTAGTTCGCAAAAATTGCTACATTTGGCAGAGACTTTCCACAAAAAAGGACAATTTATTGTACTGCCGCACCGGGTTTGAAATTTCACTATTACGTCGAATAGGTATTACTCGTTCTGCCGAATTTCTTTGCAAGTTTCTGGCCGATTAATTTTCGACTTCAAAATAATGTGAGTGAAATCAAAGGCATGAATTAACCATTGTTCGAGTTTGAGTACACCACAAAATGTGCAACTCTTTGTTTACTTTGTTTTTAAAAAATGCGAAATATTACTAGAATGTATCGTTTGGCCGTTTGTTAATTCTTATATGATTGGGTTTCCAGTCAAAAGTGTGGACGATGCCTGGCTTGTCTAAGCGTAGATTTGTGCGTACAACAAAAAGTGTAGTAAAACTGAAAAAAATACCCTCGGCTAAAGACGCCTAAGATGTTCTAAGCAGAATGTTTATAGAGGATGTTAATACCATACTTTTTGATGTCACAACAGGCAAGTGTATCCACAAGATATGCGATTGTCCACTATATAACAACCGCTTCGCGAGATAAACTCCCTTCAAGATCAGAGGACTAACGCGATAATGCGTATTGGTCATGAGTATTACAGAACCAGAGTCCTGCTTGCAAAGACTCAAGAACGTAGAGTACAAATAGCTACACGAGAGAAAAGGATGGAAAGAAACCATTACATACCTATTTATTTAATACACTACACATCCAGAATCGACCCTACACTTGATATAATATTTCACATCTGTTGAGATTGAAACTTTGGCTGACTTTTCCGCACATTCATGCAAACGGAGCTTTCTTCTTCTTCATTTGCTTATACCTGCAATTAGGGGAATATACTATGGATCCTACTTTTATTTACACACATGGAAAGTACGAGGTTCAATTCTCCCAATAGCAACGGCATTTGTTGAATATGTTCTAACCTGAGGTCAAATATCCTTTTGAGTAGCAGAATTAATTACTAGTATCCACTTTCCTATACTTAGGTACAACACTTTTTCAATAAAATTGAGAAGGATTCGTAGTAGACAATGCCATCTTAACTTGTTTCTTTGTCTTCCAATTTATTCTGCCCTTCATTGTTGCCGCATTATCTATAATTCATCTATTATTTCTACACCAAACATGCTCAAACAATCCCCATAATACATAATAGCACACATAGATGAAGTTCCATTCCATCCATTCTATTCATTCAACCGTAATAAAACCTGTGACACTACTATATTTAGGAAATATTACGGGATACAGAAAACTTCTCCCACGTACCTGCAAAAAGTGTTGGGCGTAGTAAGGGCATAAGCGCATGGTTGGTTCATATTTCACAATACGTCAATGGCCTTCATGCGACAATGCACCAGACTCTTATGGAAGTGTCCGTCTGACAGAGTTGCTAGCCATGGAAATCAGAAATAAAGTTCATGCCGTCATCAGAACTCACGGAATATTTGCACATTCTGAAAATTTTCTCTGTTTGTGATTTCCTCCGACCAAAACCGTCGGAGGTCGGGACTCTGGCATGGAGGAGATCGAAAGTGTCGGAAGAAAAGAAAATCAAGAATTTACTGTTCCTATGCCGAGTTAATTACAATCGACTATTACGAAATAATTCACTGGTCGACGGCTACAAAAACAGAACTAGCAATACGATTTTGTCCTACATCAAAATAAAACAGCAAGACATGTGTAATGGTGAAAAAATGACTGGTGAGATTTCCATGCCACAGAAGCTGTTGAACGCCCTATTAAATTAGTAACCGAAACACTATCTAAGATAATATGCTCCGAAAACAGAAATAGCTTCGTTAAAGCCATAGTAAAATCAATATAATGAAAGCCCAAATTTGGTTCTAAGACTTTCTGTATGTAAATACAGTCTAATAAGTAAAGCTACCTGGCTTAGTAAAGTAGCTTTACTTGTTAGACTGCATTTACTAAGCGTAGGGTGTCCCGGCGGAATGCTAGGTGCAGTCACTTCTTCGTGATGAGTTTTGGGTTATTTTGCACCTCTTTAAAGAAGAACATAATTACAGAGCTGAACATTTTTGGGATACTAAAACTTGAATTAGAGTTAAGTTATGCCTTTTACTTCACTCATTATATTCTAAAATCGAAAATCCAGCAACCAGGAACCTCAAGTTAGTCCCACTGAGCGTATTGCCGTAAAGTAAAACTTCAAACTCAATGCGTCAGCAGCAGAAGTTGTCCGAAATATCAGAAAAAAATTGCAAAGTTTCTACCACGGGAAGCAACTTTTGCGCAATTGCCATTATCGGATATTAATAAAAAGTTTTATCGGTCCACTCTAATATGTACACAGAGATACAATTCCACATTTGTTCTCAGGAATTAATCTATAAAATCTCTAGGTGTGGATTCGCACAAGTCACAAGGGGTGTTAATTGAAACCATAGGCGTCGTTAATTTTCAAATATTGTGGGGACATCCTACATTTCACATGCTTAAGTTACTTTTTAACAGCACACTTTGGTTTGGTTTGGTTTAATATGATAGAAGAAATTTAATGATTAGTCTATAGTGCAAAAACTTTAATTCATAGGTATTCAAGAACACAGGGTGGAACCAAGAAAGGATGGACGTGATATATTCCCATCACCGACTCCAGATAAAGACATTTAAAAGTTGAATTATAAGAAAAAATACTCTAAGAAAATGGTATTTTAAAAATGTCACAACCCCTCCCCGAAAGAAAATCCTAGGATCTACTCTACAATCTTCAAGGCCATCCACAACAATGTTACAAATTCGACTGGTTTACCTGAAAAGGAAATCATGTTATTTATATCAAAATTCAAAATAATATACATTCAATAGAAAATATTCAGTTAACGTACCGAAAGATCAAATGGCAGTCAGTTCGAAGTTATGAATCACATTTCACAGTAACCAGTACCAAACTGTGTCCTTCTTCTTTCATTTTTCGAAACGTAAATCGCATCAACTTTTGGTTGTCAACACTATCTAAAAGGTCTTGATGAGTGTAACAAACTGCCACATTATTCAGCCTCTTCTGTATCATAGTAGAACACACATGTTTTCAAGTGGCGAAGAGTACTGAAACTTCTATCTGCTTCACAGCTTGAATTTGGTAAAACCAAAAGCAGTCGAAGAAGCGTACCCTATTTGGAACTAAAGATTCTAAAGGCACATTTCACGGAAAGCAATCACTGCGTCCTTAATACTGGCAATCTTTTCATGCTTCAGGAACAATCTCAACTCTGAATCTAAATATGATGTGTCAATTTCCGGATATAATTTCATATCTCCGCAGTTCTATCCCGTTAGCAACTCATTTTCCATCAATAGAGCTTGCTTAGTTCCTGGATGGTCGAATTTATTCTTTAATCCCAAAAGAGCCGAGTCAATCATTTCGTAGTATTCTCTTCTGTAGTAGTCTTCAGCAGATTAATATTCATGAAAAGGTTGAGGTCCTGTAAGTCTTTTCGGCGGTTCATTTAGTCTCGGAAGGGTTACTGGAAGAAGATGAAGATCTTCAATCTTTTCTGGCAATTCGGAGAGAGAGCAGAGTAAATGACGTTTTTGTTGAGTGACGTTTCGAGCTGTAAAGCTCATGCCTTCCAACTGAGATGTAACTTGACGGATGAAAGAGACTCACTATGTTGTCAGTACTTCAACTGTCGCAGGAACTGGTTTTAATTGGCGGGGTGACGGCAAGTGTCCCTGGAAAGTCCACATCTGTAAGGATGTTAATCGCTGTTGTAACCAAGACTGAAATTTTCGCTGTTGTAGTAGAGGAAGCAGTGTAATCAAGCAAGCCTTTCTTGAGTTTATCTAATATTTGTTGAAAGTAAGGTTCTTGGAAGAGGTGCATAATGTCTTGAATGGTAGTGCCAATGTTAAGTTCTTATGAACTGGAAGTACTGTTGTCAGGAAGTGGAGAAGTTGCAGGAGACGTTGTGGCGACAGCAGAACTGTTGCTTGAAGAGTTTGGCTCAGGTGCTGGAGGGCGGTCGGCAGACGGAGATGTAGAAATAGGTTTCTGGATTTTTGTGTTGGAGTTGCGTTTCAGCTTTTCTGATTTGAAAAATCACATCCATGGTAGTTGGCAATATGAGGTTCTTCGCTAGTGGCAAAGTAGCAGGTTCACTGGACTTCTTTTTGCAGTTTTTTGTCAGATATTGCTGACCACATTTGACACAGCGAGGTTTAGCCCAACAAGTATGTTATGTATTAACAAAATGCTGACATTTGAAACACTGCAGTACATTCGTTGGACGATAAGCTTCTTTATTTGTATTCTGTAGCTCAAAAGGTATTGGCGAGCAAAGATTGACTTGCGATCTGCAGCTTTAGGAAAGGTAACCAGGAAGAGTGGATGAGTTGTAGGATCTCTCCCAGACAACTGTGTCACTGACGTAGCAGGAAAACCAAGATCGATGAGGTCTTGCTTGATGTCGGAGCAGATAATATCATGAGGTAATTTACGAATGACCACTTTAACTGGCCGCTCATTCTTGTGTGGTTCAGAAGCAAATTGTACCTTGTGATGTATACAGTGAGCAGCGATGACTTCATAATCGGCAGTAGTTTGGGCTTGAAGTCTAATTCTGTCCTTGTTGTGAGTACAGACTGGCGGTAGTTGACACACTGCATGAATGGATTTTGTAAGATTATATTTATTCTGAATGCTGTAGATGAAGAGTGCAGGTGGCTTAGGTTCAGTACGTGATTTTTGCTTCGTATCTGCTACAGAAGAGATGCAAGATTTCTTCGATGTGCTGCCAATGTTTTCTTCAGAGTTTAGACAACCAAATTTATTTTGAAAGTTGACGAGAGAGGTAGTATCAAATTTCGTTTTTGAGACCTTGATTGAATTCTTCGGCTTTAGAAAACCATCTGCATCCGTATCGGCAAGTGACATCTTAACGCAATTTTTAGAAGAAGAAACTTGAATTGGAGGTGTAAGATCATGGGAAGAATTCGTGGCATTGGCGGATCCAGATCCTTTATTATATTTACAAAGCATTATCTTCTGAAGGTGAACGAGGGTTTCAGCAGGTGGCTGGTACTTCAGATCTAATGGCGAGATGACAGGTTGCTGCGGTTTGTTGACGGAGGAGAGGTTGGAAGGAAGGAATGAAAAAATTGACGTTTGAAATGATGAAGTTACGAGCCCATGCCTTCACTGTGAGGGGCGATGGCTGAAATGAAGTGATGTATTTGAGATTTTAGAGTGCAACTGTAGCAACTCTAATAAAATAGATATTTGGTCAGCGAGGCAAGATGGAAAAAGTTATGCAGTCAGGCTTAGATGTTGGGCTTCAAGAAAATATTATATAGATATATGTAGTGGCATTTTATGGGTAAATCTGAGAGGTTGGACAGTGCCTAAGTTTTGTAGGATGACATGTGGCGAGTTTGTCATTCTGAACCAGAAGGATTTGCATTGTGCATCAATTACATCTTTTAGTAGTGGTATATGCAGATCTTAATGTAATTGAACAATTGAAGTGTCACGTGGATGTCCAGTGATCATTCGTGCTGCTCTATTTTGAACGCGTTGTAATTGTAGTTGGGTTGATTTTGCTGAGTGCTGCCATGCTGGCGCTGCGTACGTTAGCTTCGGTCTTATCATCAGGTTATATACATGTAGTCTAGATGTCATAGAAAGTCCATAATGATTATTTAGTAGTGGGTATAAGGCACAAGTGCGTCTTGTGGCCTTGCTAGCGGTGGTTTGTATATTTTGACGAAATGTGAGTCGACGGTCAAGTTCTACTCCCAAGTAGGTCGCACTTTGACTATATGGTAGTTGTATTCCAGAAAGGAAAAGTGAATGCTGTGGATTGAGACGACGTTTTGTGAAATGTAAAACTGTTGTTTTGTCAGGGTTAGTTTTTAAGTGCCACTTGGTTGACCAGTTGTCCATTAAATTTAAGTGTTCTTGAGCGTATCGGAATGCAAAATTGATGCGATGTGATGATGCAAATATGGCTATATCATCGTCGAAAGTTGCTATTTTAGTGTGTGGATGCGTAGGTATGTCAGCAGTGGTAGTATATATATATAGTATTGGTGCCAAAACAGAATCTTGCGGTACACCTCATTCAATGGGATACTCCTGAGATGATTTTCCTTGACAAACGAAGAATGATCTGTGATTTAAGTATGATTGTATTATCCTTACATATTGATGCGAAAAGCCTTGTTCAAGTTTGTACAAAAGTCCTTTGTGCCACGCATTATCAAAGGCTTTGGAGGTGTCAAGAAAAATGCCGAAGGTATGACTTCGTCTATTGAATTGATGTGTAATCTCTTCAACAGTGCGGACTAATTGAGAAACTGTGTCGAACTGTGGTCTAAAACCAAACTGATGTGATGGAAAAAAGATTGTGGTCCTGTACAAATTTGTATAGTCGGTCTTTGAGTACTCTTTCAAATAATTTGCAGATGACTGACAATATACTTATTGGTCGATGATTTTGCGGGTATAAGGGATCTTTACCCACTTTAGGTATCATGATGACTTTAGCTGTTTTCCATTGAGATGGAAAGTGACTATATTGCAGAATAGCATTAAAAACACGAGTCAGAAGGACTAACATCTTACGAGGAATGCGTTTTAGTGCCATCGTAGAAATTTTGTCAGGACCAGCTGCACTTCTAACACGCATTTTCCGAAGAGTGCGTTGAACTTCTCTGGGAGTAATTAAAGATGCCGGATCAAAAGGTTGATTTAATTGAGTGCGATTTAGATGCTGATGAACCAGTCGTATGTGTCTTCATCGTAGGACTCAGGATTTAGGCTGAACTGAGTTTGGCCCCGCTTGTAGAAACCGGCTTGTGTTGCATCAATTAAAGATGAATTTTCCCGAACAACAATCTATCGATTTCAAAGTGGTTTGTTTTTTTAGAGGGGAGGGCGCCTCTTTATTGTACCTACCGACCAAGGCACTCACCACACGAGAGAAGGCCGATATCGAGCTAATTGATTCTGTTACCGAAGCATTTCCTCCAGACATCAACTCGTTTCAGCACTTCCCCGGTTTTTCTACTTCTACCGCTATGCCAGTTTCTACTGTGCCGCCCTCATCGCTTGTCTTCGCAGCTAGTGAAACAGATTCCGACATGAAACTGATGGCTCTCCGTAAACCAAAGAAAAAAGTCTAAACACCTAAACGTTCTTACAAAATGGTTTCACAGGTCGATGTACAAAATCAATTTGCCATACTCAATCCCAATCAAGACACGGATAAAGCTTCTGTGCACTCCAGTGCATCTTTAAATTCTGATCATTCATCTGCAAAATAGTCACATTCGGAGCTCAAGCCACCGCCACTGTAAACGATATTGAAAAGAAAAATAACTTCACGAGAAGTATGCAAAAACTTTGCCAACTGCCACCGCTAAGCACTCATACTAGAGATCAAATCAAGTTACAATCGATGACGCAAGCAGATTACAAAACGATTTCAACTTACTGCCAGCAAACGAATATTCAATTTGCTTCAGAGATCCAGAAACGAGAACGCTCAATTAAGATAGTCATTCGGAAACTCTCTCTAGACAATATTCCTGATGACATCAAGAGTAACCTTATAGAGCTTGGACTTCCTGTTCGAACAGTCACTCAGTTACACGGCCGCGATAAAACTACCAATGAGACGATCTGTTATCCACTGTTCCTGGTGTCCCTTAAAAGATCTGTATGCACTACAATATGTCCTCCACTACAGTGTTGCAGTGAAAGCATATCGTCCTATTGATGTTCCCCAGTGCTTTCGCTACCAGAGATTTGGACATTCACAGTATACATATTGGATGAAGCCACGCTGCCTAAAATGTGGACAATGTAACCTGACGAAATCCTATCTGAAGAAAACAAGAACTGAACCCGCCACCTGTGCAAACTGTGGCGGCTCTCATCCCGCCAACTATCGTGGCTGCATCACCTTCAAATCGGAAAAAGGAATTTCACCGCAAGACAATTACAACAACCTCAAAACAACAGTAAGCAGTAACAACCGGACAAGTCCGCCACTTCCACCACCGCTACCTCCGCCTCCACTGCAGACACCTTTCCACTCAGTCCAGATGATATCAGTATTGGTACTACAATTAAGAACATTTTTCACCTATTCCAAGGGCTCAAGCTGCCAATAATTGAAGAGAAGATTACTGCAATAGTTGACACAGCCATGAAAATCCTCAAAGATGGGACTGATTAAGGGATGTCTTTCTGTCACCTGCACCATTGATGCGAGAGCTGCTCCACTGACACTACTCATTCTTCTTTTCATTCAGCCATAGTCACATATGTAAGGCAGGGGCGCAAACCCAATACTTCACACCCTTAAAACCCGTCAAGAACTCTTTGGCCTTTGTAGAGTGTAAAGACACTTTGCTTTAGCTTTTGTCCGTAACAATATTCTTCCTTCGTCAATTTCGTTAGTTGTTCGTTGTTGGCAATTCGCAGGAGGAATAGGAGGAGGAGAAGGAGGATGCTCATGTATGGGCTGTTTAAGTTCAGACGTTTTGGGCTATTAATTGAGCCCATGCATTCAATATGAGGTAGATTTGGTAAACAGAGAACGTATTTGAAGTTTTTGGGAAGCAACTGTCGTTTTCCCAATGAATCTGTTGATTGAAACGCAAGTGTGATTTTTCAAGGTATTGAATTAATGTAAGCGAGGGAAGGTGTTAAAGGAAGTCAGTCAGACTGGTTGTTAAAATTCCTACAAGAAACTGTGTGAGATGATGAAAGGATTAGGTGAGATGAGGCATTTTATGGGTATGACGGGGAGGTTATATTGTGCCAAGATTGTGAAGAATTTCATGTGATGATAGTGTCAATTGTAGGCAAAATGATCTGCAATGAGAGTATATTACATCGTGAAGAATGAGATTGTCTATGTCTCCATGCAGTTGAGGAGTACTGGTGTCGCGTGGATGTCCTGTGATGAGTCTTGCATGGTTTTTAACTCTCTTCAGCAGAATATGATGGGATTTGGCAGCGTGGTTCAAAGCTGGAGCGGCGTAGGTGAGTTTAGGTCGGATCATCATTTGATAGACATGTAGGCGGGCTTTGAGTGAAAGACCGTTATTGTTGTTTAGGATAGGTTACAAAGCGCAAGTGCGTTGTGTTGTTTTGGTAGCAATATTCCTGAGATGTTGTTGAAAGGTAAGTTTTCGATTCAGTTAGACTCCCAGATAGGTAGCACTGGTGCTGTATGGTAGCTGTGTGCCAAATAGGATTAGCTTGTGGGTGTAAAAGATCTTCGTTTGGTGAAATACATAACTGTTGTTTTGTCAGCATTGAGTTTTAGGGGCCATTTGGTGGTCAAATCGTCTTTGAGATCCAAGTGTTGCTGGGCATTACGAAGAGCAAAGCGGACTTGATGAGAGGAAGCGAAAATAGCCTTGTCATCAGCAAATATCGCTAGTAGAGTGTGAGGATGAGTTGGAATATCAGCAGTGTAGAGGTTATAAAGTAATGGAGCTAGAACAGAGTCTTGTAGTACACCAGATGTTATCGAATATGATTGCGAGTTGGTCCTTTAATGAAAAACGTAGAATGAGCGGTCCTGAAGATATGATTTTAAAATACGGAGGTATTGGTGGTGAAATCTGAAGATATCAAGCTTCTACATAAGTCCCTTATGTCATACTTTGTCGACTGTTTTAGCAGTGTCTAGAAATATGCCGAAGGTATGACTTCGTCGATTAAATTGAAGTGTTATTTCTTCGATTGTGCGTACTGTTGAGCTTTCGTATTGAACTGTGGCCGAAAACCAAATAGATGATTTGGGAAAAGTTTTTGTTCTTGAATATGATTGAATAAACGGTTCTTGAGGAGGCGTTGAAAGAGCTTGCTTCTAACAGATAGCACACTGATTGGTCTGTGATTTTGAAGGCAGGAATTTTAATGACAAACTTATACATACTTTTGCTACGTTAAAAAGCACAAACATATACATATACTGTCCCCATTTGTTTGAATTAATGTTACACCTTATTTCGATACGCTTATAAATTTAAATTACTATAATTCATAAAACCGAGGCTCACAGAAAAGCACGATAAATACGTCGTGAAGAGAGTATAACATAGATTTGCTTATAATCAAGGAGCAGGAATTCGAATCCTATCAAGAACAACTTTGATGGTGAAGTTCTGATAAGTTAGGTTTCAAGTGTTAATATTATAATTTACCTAAACTACATTTTAATATCGTAGAAAAAAATAAACATTGACGAGCAAATGTACCCGCCCGTTGGTAGGGGTGAATATAACATGTTGGCAACAGCCATTGGGCCATTCAACAAAGTTGCTGGGCCCTTAACTTGGTACGTTTTGGGGGGCTGTGTCCCCTTTATCCTAACCAGACTCTCCCATGTATAGGGAAGAACGCTCAAATACTTCTCCTTCAGTTAAGACGTGACGGAGATTAATGCGGTTTCTTGATGGCTCATCTACGTGTATAAGAATCCGGAAATACAAATAATAATAATAATAATATATTTTTAAAAAAATGATCAAAATCGGTGCAGTAGAACAGCCGGACAGACTAGACAAAGCCTTTTTTAGCAAACTTATTTAATATATAGATATGAGGCATGACTAGCGTTGCCAACTGTAGAAAATACAAGTTTTGGCACCACTCAGAAATTTCCCATGATATAGGCCTAATCTCAACAAATTATTAATAATTTATTCGGCCCTACCGGTAAATTGCCGGTAAATTCGCGACCTTAGACATGACACAGGAAATTATTGGAGGGGAACATGTCCCCTCCGCTCCCCTCTAACAGCGCCTGTGATTGAAACAAGATGTTTGGTGGAGAAAGTGGCGAAAAAGGTATACGAAGGTTCGATACAATCATTTCTAAAGATTTACAGCTACGTATACTTTGATTTGACTATAGTCTTTGTCACAGTTTCCCTAGTCAAGCCAGTTACAGCATATATTGAAAGATATTTCATTGTAGTGGCAGGTTCAAGTAAGTAGCTGGCTTAGAAGTCACTTAAATCGACAAGGGCTATATAGTCACTATCTGTTGTCTTTTAGAAAACGGTTCCTTTTAAAGAAAACACTACGTTAAACGGCT
>JAGDQP010035944.1:0-19304 GCA_022664845.1 Lepisma saccharinum | reverse complement strand
CATATCAACATCTGTAAATAATTCTAATTCAATTTCTGATTTGTAGAGCATTGCCTTCCAGGATAAGCCTGGCGATGTGTATGAAAAAACTGGGTCAATTTTATACGAGTTGATGCATGTCTCTCTAAATTTTTCTAGAACATCAGCTAATAGCAAAACATCAGTGGATAGGTAATGATCCTGAAAATCACTCCATGTTCTGCAATTAAATACTCTCCATATTCGTTTAATTATCTCATATTCCTCATTGCTGCATTTAGTACCTGTAAGTCTGTTATTGAATAATGTTTGAGGTGGACACCCTGTTTTTTCAAATACCGAAGCATCAGTAAAAGAATGATAATTAAATTTACCCTTTTTTCTTCTTAGTTCAAATTTTTCATCATCGGGGAAATTTTGACGAGTGTACACCAATTCTTCGGGTTTCAATTTTTGAACTAAATCATTTAAAGAATATGGCAAAAACCGGTATGAATCTAAAAATCTTACTTCAAATTTTCTACCATTTTTGAGATGGAACCGCTTTGAAATTGCAATATACTTTTCCTCACTTTCTTCAAGAACTTTTATATCATCACCTCCAGTACAAGCTAATTCTTTGACGAAGAGATGTAAGTCATAAGAAGATAACCCATGCATGAAACATCCTATAAAATTTTGTTTTTTTTACTAGCAAATTGCAATTATTGCAAAGAGGATTGAGGTAGGTACCGCTTAAATGGTGATGATGTCGAACCTTTTGATTACACTGGGTAACAGCCAAAATATCGTCCGGGGTTTATCAGCGGAATAAGACTAATTTTGATGCCCTGAGTTCGAAAATGACCTTGGTTTTGCTCAATCAGGTCAACTTTTTGAGACACAGCCATAAACCTGCCGGACGAGCTATACATACATATGCTAATATCAGGGGTTGTGAGTTCAGTCATTTCTCTAAATTCGCTGCATAAAAATTAGCAGGAATATTATAATATTGTATTTATATTTATATTGTATAATATCATATAATATAATAATATTATTATTACTTTCAGATGGCTTCGGCGCGACGTTCATGCAGGAACAATCCTGACGTTTTCTGCTACATCTGCGGAGAATACACGCTGTCAGCGGACAGGAAGAACATCACAAGATTTGTGAAGGAAGCATACCAGGCTTACTTTAAAGTCAAGCTAGGTGACCAAGATAAGCCGTGGGCACCGCACACGGTGTGCAAGACGTGCGTGGAATACCTCAGGCGGTGGACTAAGGGCGCCAAAACTTCACTGAAGTTTGGGATTCCGATGGTTTGGAGGGAGCCGTTTGACCATGCATCGGATTGTTACTTCTGCGGCATCAATACTACTGGCATCAACCGGAAGAAACGGCACAGCCTCCAGTACCCCGACCTTCCATCTGCCCGCCGCCCAGTTGCTCACTGCGAAGAAATACATGTACCAACGTTCACACAGCTTCCGCACATCGACGACGAGTCCACCACTTCAGACGACGTAGGAGATACAGACCAGGAGTATGAAACACAAAATGGTCCGCAGCCCTTTTCACAATGTGAGCTTAATGATCTGGTTCGGGATCTCAGCTTGTCGAAGACTTCCTCCGAGCTGTTGGCCTCCAGACTCAAAGAGAAAAAGCTACTTGGCGAGGACGCGCGTATCACTTTCTTCCGTAGAAGGCATGAGGAGTACATGGGCTACTTCTGCCAGGAGGAAGACCTCGTGTACTGCCGAGATGTCGCCGGTCTTCTTCATAAACTCGGCGCTCCTACATACGATCCGACAGATTGGCGACTCTTCATGGACAGTTCCAAGCGCTCTTTGAAGTGTGTGCTGCTCCACAACGGGAACCAGTTCGCCTCAATCCCGCTTGCACATTCCACAACTCTCAAAGAGCAATATGAAGCAGTGAAGTATGTGCTTGACAAAATCCAATATAAGCAGCACCAATGGATGATCTGCGTCGACTTCAAGATGGTGAACTTTCTACTAGGTCAGCAGTCCGGGTTCACGAAGTACCCATGCTTTATATGTATGTGGGATAGTCGAGACAGAGTCCAGCACTATGTAAAGAAAGAGTGGCCGGCGCGAGAGCAGTTAGTACCTGGGGCGAGAAACATCATAAACGAACCTCTTGTTGACCGGGAGAAGATATTGATCCCACCGCTTCACATGACGCTTGGGTTAATGAAGCAGTTCACACGCGCTTCGGACAAAGATGGGAGGTGCTTCAACTACATGTGCCGAGCATTTCCTCGACTGACCATTGAGAAGCTCAAGGCCGGCATTTTCGATGGCCCACAGATACGGCAGCTCATAAAGGACACTGAGTTCCAAAACTCCATGAACACGCTTGAGTGCGCCGCCTGGAAATCGTTTGTGCAGGTGGTGAACAACTTCCTGGGGAACACGAAGGCAGCAAACCACGCCACACTCATCAGCAACATGATAGAGGCCTTCCAAAAACTCGGGTGTTTGATGAGTCTCAAGATGCACTTCCTTTTCTCACACTTGGACAAGTTTCCTGAAAACCTTGGGGCGATGAGCGACGAGCAGGGAGAAAGGTTCCATCAGGACATGCGCCAAATGGAGGAGAGGTACCAGGGGAAGTGGGACGCAGTCATGCTGGCGGACTACTGCTGGTCGCTGAAGAGAGACAACCCAGCAGCTGCTCACACACGGAAATCGAAGAAACGCCGATATCTGCCTTGAACTTTGAACTCTTGTGTCATGTAACGCTCAACTGTGACTATATCTTGACATTCTGCCTTGGCAATGTTCAGTCTGCCTTTCATTTAGTTACAATAGGTTTTGTGTCGGAATTGCAGGAATTCATTAGTTCATATTGTTCCGCTGACTAGTCATGTAACGCTCATAGTTATGCTTATTAAATTTCATATGCATTACTTTCAATACGTTGGTAGTTACAATTGGTTTTGTGTAAGAATTGCAGGAGTTCATATTGTTCCGCTGACTATAGTCATGTAACGCTCATTCTTATTATTATATTTAGAATTATGCTTATCAAATTTCATATAAATGAATTAATTTGGATACGTTGACTTTTATTTCTTGAGGGAAACGCACAAAATTGTCAGGGGTTAATCAGCAGAAATTAGTTTTTCTTACGAAAAACAGATTTTTTTTAAATGTCTGTAGAAAAAAATCCTGACCTGATTGAGCAAAACCAAGGTCATTTTCGGACTCAGGGCATCAAAATTAGTCTAATTCAGCTGAAAAACCCTGGACGATTTTCCAAAATTTTATTTTTGTTGCCCAGTGTTATTCTCAGTATATTCTTTGTGAGAAATAGTACACTCCTGTGATTGTTGGTGATGAGAAAGTTGTTCAGGACTTAAAGGTTTCATGGGTAAATTTTGTTCTAATCTAGGAACGATATTTTCTAACTCGGTTTGCAAACTTTTTAGAAAATGTTGCGCTGGATTATCACCTCTATACAAATGAAGTTCAGTTGGGGTTCCATCCGACCAACAAATTTTGTAACAGTAGCTAGCCAATTCATGCCTCTGAATATTAGTTGATTTTTTTCCTCGAGGTTCACTAGCAGGTTTCAAAAACTTTCAAAATCCGCTACCATTACAACATCTGCTTTTAAAAATGAGGGGTCAGTTTTGAATTTAATAACTGAATCAGGAACAGGCATAATGAGGCGACTTGGTTCATGTTTTCGACAAAATTTACATGATCAGATAATTTATCCTCACTACTGAAGTGAGAGAAACAACGCTTACAGAAATGATATTGTCCATGATCTCTAGTAACCTGACTTCTCACTAAACGATGGAAATTTCTTATTAAGCAGTAATGATGTGCTACTCTTGGTAGAGGAGTTGATGTTGATGATGTTGCAGTTGCTGTTGGTGTAATAATTTCGCTTTTTACACACAGTAAGTCTATCTCAGTTACATTAGATTGTTGTTTACCGATATGAATAGGAAAGACTTTCTTATTTTGAGCATCTATCCCGTACACATTAACTGAAATTGCTGCTTTAGGGAACGTTTCGTTATAATGCTTCTCAAATTTGGGAACGTCATGTAAGCTTACAGGAAAATGAATGTTATTTTTTTCAAAAACAGGGAGTATTTCTTTCACATAAGGCTCGTAGTGAGAAACTCGGTTAGCATGCTGTTTTGAATCCGCGGGGTGAAGTTTGGCTAGCACAACATATAAAAAGCATTTCTGATCTTCATTTTTTATATTAAGAACAGCTTTTTTCTTCTTAATGAATTTAGGGAGATTAACACTACATTCTGCGACAATTGGATTAAAGCAATTCACTTGCACTTCAAGCTCATGGTTAGGAGTAGAACTTATGCTCCAACCCGAACTTTTAATTGTTCTCTCCTCTTGATCCGCCTTTAATTTATCGAATATTTCTGGAATAATATCTTCCACATCCGTTGATTTCAAAACTAGCATATTCCCGCTATGCACTAAAAAAAACACTGTTTCTGCACCCTTCACAAAATCTGTAGTCAAAATAAAATTAATCTTCAGAACTGCATCACTCTCACTTATTCGGTTTTTCAAAAACTCGACACACTCATTTTCCACTTTAATCAGAAAACTGTGCGTATCACCATCACCACTATTAACAAGTTCATAGTCGGCACATGTCTTGGAAAAAGCGCTTCTCACTGCTTCACATGAATGTTTATTCTTCATATGTCGCTGAAAATTTTTCATGCTAACTTCATCCTTGCACACTGGCCATGTTACCATGTCTAATTTACGTTTCTTCCCTGACACTGTTTCTTCTTCAATATCACTCTTGGAGGGTTGATGTTTACGTTTATTATGTCTCGCAAAATCCGCTTGTGCAATAAATTCACAACGTTCGCACTGAACTTTTTCCATTATTAATGTAGGTTTTTTAGCAGACACTGTTTCATCAATATCACTCTTGGAGGGTGGATGTTTTCGTGATTTATGTCTAGGCAAATTCTTTTTTAACACAGATCACCACAATCTTCACACGAAATTTTCTCCATTTTATTAGGGGAGGGGAAGACGAACTATATTTAATAAAAAAAATCTTGCACACTAATTTTCGATTGAAATTTTCTAACGCAAAATTTTATCTCATGTAGACAAGAAAAGCAGTTATTCTCTATTAATCTTCAATAAATAATGTCACGGATAACTAGATTTTCACTTCCAACAATTTCCCCAGTTTTGTTAACTAACTTTGAAGCACTAGAGATATTCCATTGGTTTACGAGAAGAGCGTTTGCAAAAATCCATTGTGAAGAATTGCGTCGCAATATTTCAGACTAAATTTCCCACATGAGTTAGAAATAAAAAAAATCTGTTATCGTTATTTTCTATCCAACCCGATTGATAAAGCTAAAAAGTCTAACTTCTGTTGAAATCAGCAGCGGCTGAAACATGATTATGGAATTAACTGAATTTTATCCATGCTTTTATGTACCGTGGTTAGAAACAGAATAAAGTTAGACCTCGAGTTTTACTCTCCACGTAGCAAGCATTAGATAATGAATAGATCCCCTTGCTGTATTGTATAGCATTTGAGTCATATCCCATATCTAAAAATCGCATCAAAAATGAGCTAGATATTTTTCAGAATCTCGCTCTGAAATCATGGAAAATTTCCTGACACGTGTGCGTAACAACCAAGAGATTTTCAATAGCGAGAGAGGATGTGAACGCTATTTTAGTCATAAAATGAGTAGGAACTAAATAAAATTATCTTTCGGTTTTTGTTCCTTATATGAAACGAGTGACCATAAATCCATTGTTCATTTTTCATAAAATCTACCTCTTTTATTCTCATTTTATTTATTTTTGACGGTGAGGAAGAATTATTCTCATGTTATATTGTGTTAATATCAGAAATAATCTCAATACACCCACCCGGAATCAGATCTTCACATGCAAAAAATCATATTGTAATCTACTTCCGTTCTCTGCACGCAAGCCATATATCTGTTGGATTTTTTCCTACTTCATGGAAAAATTTTTGCTTAGCATGTAAAACAGAATGATGTTATGGTTTTAAAAATTCACCCAAAAATTCTGAACTGGGAAACAAGTCATTAATACAGTACCAAATTAAGAATATTCAAGAAAATTATTCTCACAATCATATGGAACAGTCGCGTTTTAAATTCCAAGTACATTTTTTTTAATTGATGGGAAAAGAGGAAAGGGAGCGAATAAAGTTATATTTAATACACAATTCCGGTATTCGCCCGGTGCAAGGCTGACATATAGCCAAATGAAATTTTGTTTATAGATAGATTTTGATGAGAAATAGCAAACAGTTTATAAGGAGAGATTTTGATGAGGATTTTCGAGTTATGTGAAGTCTAAAAGGGTCCTAATTATCAAAAAAGTAGGGAAAAATATTGTATTAAATTTGAGTTTTGACCTAAAACAAAACAGCTGATAATGACACTTCTAATGACATCTGCATAAAACTAAAGGGTTAATCTCTAATTACTTAGCTATGAAAACTATTCAATATGTTCGCAGCATTATCGATAGTTGGCAGCGGTGGTCTAGAGGTGGAGGCGGAGACAGAGAATAGTTAATAATAATGTTAATGAATGATGATAATAGCAGCAATTAGCTGTGATATTAACAGATGACGGTAGAGAGGTGAGAAATTGCGATATTTCACAAGAAAAATCAATAGACGGCGGTAGCGTAGCAGAGAAAAAAAATCATTAAATCTAGTCACAAAAACGAAGGTGGAGAGGAAGGTGGAGACAAAGGTGGAGGGGAAGGTGGAGGCGAAGGTGGAGAAGAAGGTGAAGGGGAAGATGAAGGGGAAGGTGGAGACGGGGGTGGAGGCGGAGACAGAGAATAGTTAATAATAATGTCAATAGATGGAGGGAGGAATTATGCTTAATTCAAAAATGGTCGGATGAGTGATCCGGAGGCAAGAGGTTAAACGGTAATTTACGGGCAGCAGTTTGGCGTTGAAAGTAGATTTTCCCAATACTGGTCTTTGAACTGTTATTCATGTGTTAAGATGTGCTCTTCTTCAGATACCTACTTCGTAACATCACTTAGACATTGCTAGGTGAGTCCTAGGCTTTGGTTTATTAAATCAAAATTCACTAGCATACTTTTAAAAAATAAATTAAATTAAAGGAAGAAGGTAAGGCGTAATGGAGGAGATATACTATAGCAGGTCCACTGTTAGTTCCGCACTTCATAAGTATACGCTCATACATGTTGTACATCTCGATGGTAGAGTAGAGTACTCTAGACGTTTTATCTACTACTAAAAATGCTAACCAGGTGAGCTATAAGAAATAATAAAGTTTTCCAGGAACAATAACGTTGTTTATTCTGTACCAAATCCAAAAAAAACGTAAATGTACTGAATGTACATTCGGAAACTCGGATTTCCATTTTGTAAAGTGTGTAATGAAAGATAACCAATCGTCTCTCTTAATACCATGCGCTACGTATAGGAAAAACATCGAATCTTGCTTTGGCCAATCAAACGTTAATATACAAACATTACAACTCCAACCAATCAGATAGTACTACACAACTTAGAAAAGAAAAGCAATGTTTCATAAATCTTTAAAATATGATATACATTTGTTTATACCCCATGAGGAAAACTCGGCGGGGCGCCGAAGGCCCACCAACCATGATGGTGGGCCAACCGAGGCCCGCCGAGTTTTCCGTATGGGGTGGTTACTGAAAATTAAACAAATGCCTAATTTTCGGAAGAAATTAAAACAATGATGCTAATTCAATTACAATAAGTGATTTTTAAATGACATCTTGATTATCATGATTTGTCTACTTAACGTTCTCCTTGTCTTTCCGAAGTGAAAACTTCCGGTACCAACCAAAACAAACTCACGAGGAAATTTAAAATGCATCCCACCAAAAAAGTACAATATCTCTGTTTTATTGTGAATTTCTATTCACAAATAATTAATGATAAAAGTTTCTCACTACACAAATTCAAATTATAATTACATTTCATGATTTCAGTAGGCAATAATACAATGAGATTCATTTCCCTACTCCACCACACTGTTAGAGAAAACTTCGTTGACAATAACTCCAAGCATGCTTATTGAAACACTCATGCAAAAGTACGTTAGTATAAGGTTAGATTAGTTAGGTCTCAAAACAAGTTCTAGTACTTTCGCTGTTAGTTCCTAATGTTTGTTAAAACATATACACCAGTACTGCAGATGTATGTTAACTCCAATTGTCGTATTCACAGTATTTTCGATAAACCATATGATGCAACCTATTTCTCTTTAAAATTTAGTTTCTCAATTTTAATCCACTTAAGGAAATATTGAGAACAACTATCTGTGAACGTTTTAGCTTATTCAAAGTTTCGATGAAACCCGCTGATATAATATTGATTCAATGTTAAATCACTCGACGTTTGATGTTCATACCTGTGTTGACCCAATTACAGTTTGACATCGTTTGTTTGTTAATAAACATTTCTACTTTAACACATTGTTCAATGTTAGGTTAGTTTAAATCATTTCACACATATTGTTAGTTAGAACACTTCACATAACAAACATAATGTACTTGCTTCTTACTTTATTTCGACGAAGAAAGTTTCAAAATATTTATTGATGTTATAGTCGAAATGCCTAGTATGAATTACAAGACGTTTGTGTTGAAAGCCTACGTTTAATGTTAGTTTATAAGTTCTGTTAAACCTCACATATGTTTATCTATGATTACATTCAGATTAGTGGTTATGTTAAATATTTAATGCACTGTTTACACAAGGCATACACTTCATTACTAAAGTTGTTGTTTGTTTAAGACTACGAAGAAGGAAAAAATAATCACTTATACATCGATTCGTTCAGTGTCCCAGGTAAAAATGGGGTGGATCTAAAGTGGATTCACAATTCTAGGTGAAATTTTATGAGTTTGATGTTATCTAAATTAGATAAAATAAAATGATGTTGATTATGTTTGTTTGCTGAAAGAAAACAGAAAACGAAAACACAGATATTTATGTTATGTTTAGAAGATATATTATAAGTTTTCCAGAAGTTGCCTCGCTTCTTGCAGTTGAACTTTAGAAAAGAAAGTTTTTAAGTTAGTTAATTGCACATTGAAATTTGTGTTTAATCGCTTGTGAGAGAGACCAATATCATTAACTCAGTTAATGATTTCGTTGTTACTGGATTGTCGTTTCAGCCTAACTTTCTCTGCTTTTGTTTCTTCTTTGATTTGTGTTACTTCTGTATCTTGATGTTGTTCCATTCCATTAGATTCAGCTTTGCTCTAGGTGTATCTTGTTTATCCCTTTTTTGTTCAGAATCCAACTCTTCCTTATTATCTTGTTGTTTTAAATTAAATTGACGACTATTTCCACTTTTAATATTAGTTTGTTTAGCTAGTAAGTTTGTGCCTAAGATCAGAAATTCTTCCAAATGTTTGGTTGCCGCATTGTATTAATTGGCTAACTTATCGATAACCTCCTGATTAGAAATTAATGCACCCATTTACAAGTTATTATTACATGTTGTATCTCCAGGGGCTTTTTGTTTTAAAGCAACTGATGTTTGTGTTTCTTCATCTGTTGTGCCAATGGACATCGTTCGAAACGACCAATCTGAAAAAAGCATATCTATACCTTCCAGACCAATTATGGAATTCGATAACTCTATTGGTGTAACCAAAAATGTTAGTGTTTTACTATCACTTTCCCATACGATTGGTAACTGAACTGATCCAATCATTGTTAACTCGGTACTATTTATCAATTTTAATGTTTTTTGTTAGGATTTATTTTTTTTCCATTTCTCCCAAATTCAACAAGGTTGATAGTGCTATCAAATTACTATACATTACCGTATGTAGTTCACATATTAACGGTGTTTGATGAATAAATATATGTAGAATGTTTTTTGCTTGTAACAAATTCGGAGATGGAATTAATGCTTCTTCCTGATTAAGTAGCAAAATGTCATTGATGAAGTGTGGTTTAATTTCTGCTTGATCAGTATCCTGCGTGTTAACAGCCTTATCTAGAAATTCTAAATAGGGTATAGAATTGGGAGTATCTTCTTTACAATTATCTGAAGAGACTTTAGATGTAGCTTTCTTTTTAGCACAACATATCTTTTGGATATGGTCAATTTTTTTGCAATAAATACATTGCAATTTCTCTGCATAACAATTTTCATATGAATGTTTATCTGCATGTTGACTTCCACATCTATAAAAAATCCTGGCTGTGTTACTTATTGAACTTTTATATCTTTGCGTTCTACGTTCAAATTTTGTACTTGATATATACTCGTATTTTGCACTGAATGTGATTGTGCATGTAGTTTGTGGAATAGTTGTGAATCCTTGTCTACCTGTTCCTCGATTTCGATAATTTCGATTGAGCGTTCCAAAGTTAATTTATTGTCTGAAAGTAACTTTCTTCTAATGTCTTCTCTGAAGATTCCGACTACAAGTTTGTCACGCAACATATCCTATAAAGAATCTCCATAATCACATTTCATAGCCCGGTTTCTAATATAACGCAGAAATTCTGAAGCTGTTTGAAATTGTGTTTGTTTCATGGCATGGAATTTGTATCTTTCTATAATTATGTTCCTTTTTGCAGCGAAATGTTGTTTCAAAATGCTTTCGATTTAGGGAAAATGCTGATCTATGAGAATACCCGGATACACTATATCCTTGAGTGTTGAAAACAGTTTATGTGATATAATGCTCAAAAATAAAGAAACTTTTTTTCTGGTACTGTAGAAAATGCACTCCAGTAGTTTGCAAATTGTTCTAGATACACTTCTATATTCATCGTGTTAGGGTCGAATCTCTCCAATTGTTGATTAGGTAGCATGATGATTATTTGAAAAATATGTAAATAAACAACACTATGACTCCAAACATGTAATTTTACACCACACTTGTTTGTTGATAGCAATATCAGGTTATGTTAGATTCCCACGTTTGACGCAAAATTCTTCATCACAACACGACTGCGCCATCAAATATGCTAGCGCAATCTAAATGTTGGATAATCCCTCGGCGGGCGCATAAGTTCTTTTTCTACTACCGCACTGCGCCATCAAATATGCTAGTTTCTCGTTTGTTAAATCAAAATTCACTAGCATACTTTTAAAAAATAAATTAAATTAAAGCAAGAAGGTAAGGCGTAATGGAGGAGATATACTATAGCAGGTCCACTGCTAGTTTCGCACTTCATAAGTATTCACCTCATAGATGTTGTACATCTCGATGGTAGAGTAGAGTACTCTAGACGTTTTATCTACTACTAAAAATGCTAACCAGGTGAGCTATAAGAAATAATAAAGTTTTCCAGGAACAATAACGTTGTTTATTCTGTACCAAATCCAAAAAAACCGTGAATGTACTGAATGTACATTCGGAAACTCGGATTTCCATTTTGTAAAGTGTGTAATGAAAGATAACCAATCGTCTCTCTTAATACCATGCGTTACATATAGGAAAAACATCGAATCTTGCTTTGGCCAATCAAACGTCAATATACAAACATTACAACTCCAACCAAGCAGATAGTACTAACAACTTACTAAAGAAAAGTAATGTTTCACAAATCTTTAAAATATTAAGGGCCACACGCACAGTCGTTCCGCGGATTACCCGCGGAAAGCCTGAGAGACCCTTGACCATTTTGTGTTGCACAGTCATCCCGTGGGAGTGAAAGAGATCCGCGGCTTCCACGCGGCCTCAGGGATTAGTCGCGGGAGGATTAAACCACCCGTGGCTGATGTGTGTATCTACAATCGTGATTTTATTTCTGTATTTATCGAAATATATTGCATTTTAGCCATGAGTGTTGCTTTAACAATAGACAAGAAAGTGGTACAAGTAATTTACAAAACAAAACATTACGTTTAAGATCAGACCATTTATGATAATTATTTTAAAATTTAAAAAAATCTGTAGTGTTGACGTGCTATCGTAATAACATTATTATAGTCTGCTCACTAGATGGCAGGGAGAAGGATAGGTTCAATTCAGTTAAGCCTCTAACTGAAATGGCTTTTCCTAAAAGTAAGCGTAGTTTATCGAACGGATCTATAATTCTTTTAGAAAAGAGAATGAGCTTTTGGTGCATGTATTATAACGTTACTTCGCGGCTTGATAACCTATATAGCAGATTGTGCAGAGTAGTGTATTGCTTAGCTTTCATAGACTTTTGAGTGCCGCAAATATCGCAACTCGCCGTAACGATAAACTTTTCTTTAGTTAAACAATAATAATAATAACTGTTTCTGCACAAGAACAAATTACACGTTGTGCTCATGCTTCAGAACATGAGAAAAGAGGAAAATGTCCGCTTGAAATTAAACATACATTATGCTAGCTTCTCGCAATGGCGAGCATAGGGTGCTGAAAAACTCAGAATTAGAGCTTATTTACATGCAAGCTTGCGTTGCTTGCTTTGAGTGCGATTTGGGTATGCAGCCAATTGAAACACGCGTTTCATTGTGAGTTCTACGTACTACGTAGTAAAACACGTGCTTCAATTGGCTACTCACCCAAATCGCACTCAAAGCACGCATCACAAGCTTGCATTTAAATCAGCCCTTAGCAAGGATTCTGCCAGACTCCCCAACGGGCTAGGACGGCGCCACAGGGGGGCTAGGGGGATGAATCCCACCCAAAATCTACCTTAGCCCTCCTCTAGCCCCCCGTCCAGTTTGATTAAAACAATATAATGTATTTACTTCACAGTTTGAAAACATAATTGAGTGTTAGACATGTAACTTGTAAGAATAATAAAATCTAAACATAACTAGTATCAACACAGCGTTGAGGCGATTAATATTCTTTTTGGATTATCAAATTCCCTGCCTGAACCATCTCTGATAAAAGTCACTGCAAAAACACTTCTCCTTTCAAGTTACATTGACTGGTTGATAATTCGTATCTGGTTATGGGTTTACGCGACCGTCGCGCGAGAGACAGTTTTTTTTTGAAGGGTCTATAAATGCCTGCGCAGACGATCAAATAAATCTTGAATCAAATTCTTGAAATAACTTAATTGACAAACTAGCACACCATCTAACTTTTTCAGTGAAATGTCTTGTTATATGTCAAAGAAAAATCAGCGTAGTTTTATATAGAATTTCGTTGACAAAACATTTTGGGTTCGCTAGTTTATGGCACAATTGCTTAATTCATTTTTAAAAAGTCTTAAACAGGGAGTTCAAGAATTATTTGATCGTCTACGAAGGTCTTAAGACAGTGTGGAACAATGCCACGATTTTAATGTAATTTAAAACCTTCAAGAGGCAGGCGGCTTTGGCTCAGACCTGTTGGATGATGATGAGTGAATATGTGGAATTACGAAAGTGGGAGGAAACGGGAGAGCCCCGAGAACCCCCCTACAAACGGTGTTTGTTCATGTCCACTACAAAACCCAATTATGGTACGAGCCGGAATCGAACCAGGGACCTCACACTCTAGAGATGAGCGCGCACTACTAACGAGTCACCGCGTGGGGTGTACCAAAATTGCTTTTCACGAACTGCATAAACTGTGTTATTGCAATATGCATACTCCCATCAACTGCTGGATGTGCACGAACATTATCTAGTTTACGCCAAGTAAAAGATTATCTTCGTGATAGAACTGGCATTGATAGGCTAAATGCTTTATTTGTACTTTCAATTGAGAAGAAACTTGCTAAGTCTCTGGAAGTAACTCAAGTTGTAGATAAGTCCGCAAATGCACATAAAACAGACGTATTCAAGAATAGATGTAGTGTTTACGCAAAGCTCATGCTGTAGACCTTAAGTACGCAAGTTTACTTAAAAATTAGACATTTATTACACATATTTTCAGGTATTAGGTATTACCAGAGATAAATGAATTCATTTATCTCTGGTATTACAGACATTATAGATATTATGGGTTTAGGTATTATATACAGTTTTATCTCAGAAAACTGAATATAATTCTTTCATATCGCAGGTAACAAGTAATAAGGTGTTACTAAAGTAGTGAGAATTCATTCTATAAATCGAAACTTTATTGCATAACGCTGCAATTAAAGTTTGTCAAAAGAAATAGTGAATTTTGTAAAAATGTGTTGTTTCACTTTAGGAGTTAAATTTGTTTAAGTACATTATTTTATTTTTTACAAATTAGATGTATCATATTTAAAAGGCAAAATATTTATTATTTATGTAATATATATATATATATATATATATATATATATATATAAATATAAAATAAATAAAAATAAATCACACAGCCATATTCAATCCACTAGTGGATGAGGCCTCTCCCCGAAGGGAGGAGTTGGTCTACTGCTCCCACGCTGACCAGACGGGTTGGGAGAGGAGAGCCGAAGCCACTGTCTTTTATTCACAGCAGCTCCCCAATTGTCCTCATCGGGAATTGAACCCGGGACCGCTCGCATTGAAGTCGAGCGCGCTACCGACTAGGCTACGCAGGAGCTCATATATATATATATATATATATATATATATATATATATATATATATATTAAGAATGTAAACATAGTTTTTTGACACGAAGCCCAACCAAAATATTTCTGAACACGGCGCATACTAACATACTAGCCCCCCAAGTTTTTAAAATAAAATGTTGTAGCTACCCCCGGATATTTTATCCTGGCGCCATCCCTGCCAACGGTGGTAACCCCTCCAAATCGTCGAGCACCCCCCCCCCAATTTTAATATCTTTGTAGTTAAAAGTCAATAGAAACCCTGCAAAAATATTTCCATTCCTAGCTTTGGTTTTACGTTACACAAACTTAAAATCCTTCCCGTTTTAGCAATTTCAAACATATGTCATAAACTTAAGTCAGCGCCCCGATCTTTTTAAATGTAATAGTGTAGTCTCCCGGACTTTTTATCCTGGTACCGTCATTAATGACGGGCAAACAAAGCCATGTTAGGAAAATGCCAGGTTAGGATATTTAGGTAATGCTCCATTTTAGTAACTTTACAACCTTTTTACTCTTAATTTTTCCATGTAATTTCATATGTTTTCTCTTTTAACTTAATTCATTTGCTACGGTAGGCCTAGGTTCGGTTAGGTTTAATCAGATATGAAAAAGTAAAAGGACCATGAACTGATTACGGTGGAGCAATTTCCGATGCTATTATTTAAATACGCTTCTTAACAGCATGGTTAATACAATTGCAATGCCCTTTCTGTTATATAAAATGTTCCATTTATTCTCTGATTTCTCCTAACATACACTTTCGTGATTTATTTTTTTGATGCTTTCAAATAATTCCCCATGATTACATATTTCTTTCTCTCCCTCTCTCTCTATCTATCTCTCTCTTTTTTTTTTTTTACAAATTTTCATACCAATGCCTAATTAATGATCATTTTTTTCTTTTCTGATAACATGAAAGAAAAGCTTATTACTACTTCAATAGAGTTATATTCTTCAGGTATTTTCGACAACACATCACCTATTATTTTTTTTATTAGATGCTGCATTGGTAACTTTACATTCCCTTTGTCCTTATATTTTTCCTGTATTTAGACAAATATACCATTTTTCTTACGTATACGAAATCACTTTGGGCTTGCAAGTTTGCAACGTTTCATCTTCTCGCTAGAAACAATCAAATAAATGAGAAAACGATCGAACGCAGCGCGATTGTTTATTTTTCCCACTGTTTTTCTAGCCTCGCTGCGGTTTTATTTTACTAAACAAGCCAGCGGCTCAACCGTCACCGCGGGATTCCGTCGAAAAGCACTGTGCAACAGCAACACAAAATGATACATTCGGCAGAACGCTGGGACGGGGCACCCACGGGGCAGCTGCGGGTTTAACTGTGCATATGGCCTTAAATACGTTTGTTTATAGTTACTGAAAATTAAACAAATATCTAATTTTCCGAAGAAACTAAAACAATGTTGCTAAATCAATTACAATAAATGATTTTTTTTAAAATGACAACTTGATTATCATGATTTGTCTACTTGACAGTAAGTTGAGATCTTTACTGTTATTATGACCTACTGCTCTGTACTCTCTGCTTTGGTTATAATATAGAAGTATTAGAGAACAATGTTAAAACATGTGTGTATAACTTTTAGTATCAGCAAGTAGAATATTCTCATATATTCCTAAATATTCCAGTATGTTATATTTTATGGTAAATTCCGTTCATTTATACATTTATTCTTTAGTTTCTTTCCATTTTCATTAGATAGGAATGACTCGGGTCTCACGTGTTTAATCAATATAGAATAACATTTAGCTATGCTCAAAGCTAAAAATAGTCAGACAAGCGAGTTGCAGATGAGAACCGGGTAACGTTCTTACATGGTGGAATGACGCATTTCTAATATCCATTTGGACGATTTTGGCATTCCTCTTGCTTTGTTGTATATTGCGCAAGTTTTCCCTAAACAAATAGTAATGTACGTAAGGAGGACACGGATGCCTTGGGCTGAGATTTATGAATACGTAAACGATTTTGATAGTATTTTAATATATAGTGACAAGGTTATTATATATTTTATTATTTCATGTTCTATGGATATTTTTTGCGCTTTAATACTAAATCAATATCACAAAATTCATCGCAGGCACCACCCAAACCGAAACAAAGACGTAGACAAACACCTATCTCACTTTCTTTTAGTGAATCTGAGGGTCCAAGTACTTCAGAATCAAAATCAGGATCTTATTACGATAGAAACATGGCTGCGACAGACTCTAAAGTTTTTATGCTACAGAAGAATCATGCTACTCTAGAAAACTCTAATGCTACAGAAGAATCATGTAAGAACGTTACCCGGTTCCCATCTGCAACTTGCATGTGTGACTAATTTTAGGTTTGGGCGTAGCTAAATGTTATTCTCTGTTTATTAAACACGTGAGACCAGAGTCATTCTTATCTAATAAAGATGAAAAGAAACTAAAGAATAAAGGTGTAAATGAACTGTATTTAACATAAAATATAACATACTGGAATATTTTAGGAATATATGAGAATATTCTACTTGCTGATACTAAAAGTTATACATACATGGTTAACATTATTCTCTAATACTTCAATATTATAACCAAAGCAAGAAGGAAAGAGCAGTAGATCATAATAACAATAAAGATCTCAACTCACCTAACTATGTGTAAGTGATGTTACGAAGTAGGTATCTGAAGAAGAGCACATTTTAACATATGAATAACAGTTCAAAGACCCACTGATCTATCAGACGGGATATTCGTAGATGAAGTAATAAAGTTCATGTACTGCTATGTATTCGGCGGTTAGTAGTAATGTTCGGAATCAATTCTGATCTTGTTGAAGAAATTATGTCTTATTTGCACTCGTAGTTAATCAATACATCATGGTTTCACAAATATAAAGTCTTGGTAAAATCTGGATCTAACTTCTATCTTGTGCAAATATAACATACTGCATAAGTACAGCTTAAATGCGGAGCGTAGACTGCATACAGACTTGCATATAGACTGTATATAGACTGACTAGAACATTCAAGAAACTAGGTTTCTTTATTTAGTTCCAATTTGGGTCTCTTTTGTCTAAGGAGGTCGGAGTTACACGGAGAAGAAGTGTTTCGTAATTTTGTTTCTGATGGACGACTGAAAGTCTTTGGGTTCTCATAGTTCTATTAAACTTATATTTGTTGATCTAAATAGAGTTTGGGAAGTAGTAGTCAAGTGCCTTCAAACATGATACATATGTCAAAATGAGAAAGTAGTTGATATTAAAAGAATGAACTAACTGTTCTCGCATCTTTCCCTTGTATTGTTATAATCCACTCGTATCACTAATCACTTATTAAACATTCATTACTCATAGATTCACTAGTATTATTAGTCTTGTATAACTCATACGGCTTATTCCTCTTGTTCTATTCCTCTCCTAATATATACAAGAGTGATTATATATATTAACTTTTACATTCTACCATTATTTCAATAAAATACAAATTATATGACCTATAGTATATCTCCTTTAAATGTCTCTCTTAATGCTATTACACCAGGATATACAATACTTGCATTTACAGGACCAAATCGTTGATTTACAAGAAAATTGTTGTATCTCGGATTGTAAGACACAACCTACGAGGGTGGAGGATGTTGATGGAGCGTTGCAAAATTCGGAACTGACTGTAAATTAAAATGTGGCGAACTCTGAACAGTGTAGTAATGAAATTGTAAGTGAAGTTGAAGGAGTTAATGCAAGTAATACTCAGTCTCAAACTAGTGCAGGTGAGATGGCTAATGGTGGGAGCATGAAGGGAAAATGATCATATGATGAGGGAAAATGATCATATGATGAGGGAAAATGTAAGTGGTGTACATATCTTGAAATATGCGGAGAATTGTCTCATGAGGAAGACAACTAAATTACGGTCCAAGGTACTACGTCCAAGCAGAAGTATCATGATTTTATGGTTGCAAATAAAGTAGAATCAATACCACTAAATTCCCATAATAATGAAGGAAAAATATGTGCTCCCAATAAGTTTAACTCTGAGAAATGTATTTTACTCTTGATGTTGCTCGTAGTAAGTGTAGTTTGGGTACAAGGGTATTTCATGAAGTAAAAGTTCTAAGAATAGATTATCTAAACATACAAGGCCTGAATAAAAAATATTCGATAAATTATGAAGATATGTTTCATATTTTGCGTTTGAATGAACATTGGTGCCACAACGATGAAATTGCTTTTAATATTTTGGCAGGAATATTATTTAACTAATAGCTAAAGTAGGGTCATACATACAAATGGAGGTGTAGCAATTTATATAAGTAAGACGTTTAAGCCCGAGTACAGTAAACTAGATTTCTCTCTACTGTGTAACGAAATAATCTTTGAGGCACCATGCACAATTATTGAATGTTTAAAGTTACTTGATATATCAATTCATAGATCTCCTAATCGAGATCATGTTTTTCTTGATAAACTTGAAGATATGTTTAAGAAGCTAAACAAATGATGGCATTTTAATATTGTAACTGTAGGTAACTTTAACTGCCAGTTTGAAGAAACAAGTAATAAGCGCAGTGTTACAGATTTTTAAATCACCTCCCACAGTATAATTTTAAATGCATCAATTATAAACCTACCAGAGTTGAGCTTGCTCAACTGGGACATTATATCAAGTGATATAGATATATTCCCATTTTCAGAACATGAAGCTCTATGAAATAATATAAATAGCATGCAGGTATCCAAAACCAGTGAGTCTAATATTGTGATTACGAGACCTATAACTGAAGATAAAAATATCTTACTTTATAAAAGCTCTTGCTAGCATAAATT